>JBBYHL010369389.1:0-18658 GCA_038381835.1 Adansonia madagascariensis
AATACATTTGAGCATTCCTCTCTATTCTCTTTGTGTTCTTCTTTTCTGCTTTTATCTTTTAAGCTTTTAGCTTCAGTGCCTTTGGGGATTTTGAGTTTTTTTAGGCTGACTTAGGCATATAAGGAAGCAAATCCTAAGCCTAAGGCAGCGCGGTTTGCTAGGCCAAAGTTCGATGACACAATCTTAATGTCTTTTTACGGTATTTGCTCTTTTGAATATTTTATTATAATTCATTTAAGCATCATTATTATTTTACAATTAAAAACTTATTACGATTCTTCATGCAAAATTGTATTTATTTAAATACATGTATGCATATACATATAATTAATATTTTTTCAAAATTTATATATCTAAATAATATGTAATGAGAAAATTAAATGTTTTGAAAAAAATTAACCATAAATGTGAGAAAATATATATTGTTTTTTTTAAATGTAATTGAGCAAGATAATTAAAGATGATAAAGATAAACGAAACTTTTCATTGAGTCAAATTAAAATTTTCCATCATCAACTTTACGTGGAAAAATATATTATTTTTATTTCGATTTGGTTGAAAATTATTTTTAACCTGAACATCCAATATTTTGGATCTACTAAAGTTCGTTTTACAGCATTTCATAATCATAAAGTAGATTTTTCACTTAAGAGTTAACAATTTGCCTACTTTATTTAAATTATGATAAAGAATATTTAAAATGAAACCTTGGATAGTCTTAATCTATTTACATTGATAATTGAATAATTGATATGAATATGATTATTTGATAAGAAAAAAATTAGGTGCAATTTCATATGTCATATGTCATCGTATACAAATAATTCCATTTTTACGAAGCATATCTCTCTTTATATATATATATATATATATATATATATATATATATATATATAATTGATTGATTGTTTATTAAGCTTTGGATGGTTAAGAATACACAAAGTATATGTCAAACAATGTAATGTAGCAATTTATGTGTATAAACACATAAATGAACTTTATATTGAAAATAATTATATACATAAATTTTATAATGTATGTCACAAAAGTTATTTTAAGCTATTGCAACAGTTTCAACAACCTTTTTTCAATATGTAGAATTTATCATGTGATTTAAAAAAATATTGTATTTTAAAAGGAATAATAAGTTAAAAAATAGGTTAGTAATGTTTTAGTAAGTAGTTATAGTTTAATAAATATTAAAAAAATTAAAAAAGGAGTGAGTAATTTTTTAGTTGGTAGTCTTTTTTTAAATTAAAAAACTTAAGCAACGTAATTTTATGTTATTAATATAATTTTTTTTTATTTTTATGTAAGTTAACCAATAAGAATAGGAAATAAATAATTTGAAATATTATAATTTATCCTAATAGTTATATTATATTCACGTTTAAAATAAAAAATTAAAATTAAAAAATTTATGAAAGTATAAATATTTTTTTATTTTTTAAATTTAAAAAATATATTTGAATCAAATAAAATTAACTTTTTAAAGTTTAAAATTCTTATTACAGTAATATCTAAATTAAATGGATTAACATTTGAAGTTTAATGTTTAAAATTCTTATTACAATCATAACTAAATCAAACAAATTACGTTTGAACTTTAAAATTTTTTTTATAATGAAATTTGAATCAAATAGGATTAATATTTAATGTTTAAAATTTTTATTACAATTGAATCTTGAGATAAGATCAATTTTTTAATTCATAATTCATCACAAGATAATCTTTTAAAAGTTAAAATTTAGTTAAATAATTACACTTAAAATATTTGAATAATATATTCTTATAATTTTAAAATAATAAATAATATAGACCTGCCAATTGGGCGAGTCGAGTTGGTTTCGAGTTGGGTTATTTCGGGTTGGGTCATTACAGATTTTAAAATTTTTGGGTCATTTTCAAGTTCAGGTCATTTTAGGTTTAGGTCGTTTCAGTTTTAGATCCTTTCGGGTTTAGGTCAATCAAGTTTAATACTCAAGTTAATCAAGTTTTGGTCATTCTAGATTCAAGTCAATCAGGTCTAACATTCAGATTAAATTGAGTTTGAGTCATTTTAGGTTTGGATTTGAGTTAATAAGATTTAACGGTTGGATTCATCGAGTTTGGTCATTTTGAGTTCAGGTAAATTAAGTTTGATACTAGATTTATACAAATTCAGATTATTTATTTTAATTTATTAATTTTAAAATCAAATTACATCAAATTTAAATAAATTATTTACTCGAATCATATTTTATTAAAATTTTATTAAAATATAAAAATAAGAATATTTTAAATATATTTTTTAATTTTTAATAAGATAAATATATTTTTGACTTATTTTTTAGATTTTTGCATCATTGGATTATTTTTCAAATTCAAGTATCAATTTTAATTAAATAATTATTATCATTTAACAACTTTTTATTAAATATCACTATCAAAATTTGTGTTATCCATTTATTTAACAAATATCACTAACAAATTTTTTAACAAGTATTATTATCTAAAGGGCTGTAAAATAAAAAAAAAATCTTATTATGGCTAAAATGAGATTGTCACCTAAAAAAAATTCTAACCAAACTAACCTAAGATCCAATAAGCCAATAAAAGTTAGCCTATTAACGCATTACCTATATTTATTTTTCAACCTAATTAAACTTTAAAAATCAATTAAAAAAATAAATAAACATTAACCTATCATGATTGCCAATAGAGGGATGGTTTTCATTTCTTTCCATTAAAAGTAATTTTATCTGCTAGTGAAATCATATGGTATTTTAAGTTGCAATAATGGAAAGAGAAATATTTTTAAAATGACCCTTTCAAATATTTGCTCACTAAAAAAATCTTTTTGGAAAGTATATTTGAAATTTTTGCATGAATTGTGGTCTTATGTTTTGATTCGACCAACAAAGTTATAACTTATTTCTTTTATTGTAAATTTTTTATGTTTATAAGATGGCAAAGTATATCAGTGAGTTTGAGTATAGAATTTTTAAGAATTATCGAATTGAACTGTCAATTCCAAACATCTTGCAAAATCATACAAGAGTTTTTTTTTAAAACGTTCACTTGGTTGAATATTGAATTTTCAATTGATTACGATTTGAATTTTTTTTTCAATTCCCTTATTTTGGTCTGACTAAAGAAATAAAAACATCTTTGATCTTTGACAATTATAATTACGAATGTATTTTTTTTAAAATACCCAAGTGAGAAGTAAAAAATTATAAATAAAATAATGATAATTATATAAAGTTTTACCGAGCAATATTTTTGTAGGTTATAAATAAAACAATGGAAATGATTTCTTTCTTTCACAATAACAATTTAAAACATTTAAGTTAATCAAATATTAAAAATTATTATAATAGGCACATATATAATTATTGCATTATTTTACATAAAGATAATAGAATAAAGATAAGAACATAATCAATTTATACATACCAAATGGTATTTGCATGCTTTATCATAATCCAATATAATTACAAGTTATGAAATAAAATAAATTAATAATTTATGTTATAAGTATTATTTTTAAGAACTTAATGTTTTTGAAATAAAATTATACTTAATTTAAGTTTGGATCATTTCGAGTTAAATGTTCGAGTCATTTTAGATTTGGGTTATTTCGCGTTGATTCATATTATTTTGAGTTTGAGTCATTTTGGAATCGAGTCATTTTGGGTTTGGGTCTTTTTTTAGTTCGAGTTAGTCAATTTCAAATTGTTGGCCTTTTTTTATCAAATCAGGTTAGATCGGGTTCAAATTTAAGTTGACTAGTCAAGTTTTTCGGGTTTGGATCAAAATTGATAGGCCTGAAATAATATTTGGCTAATGTGTTGTAAAGATAAGTTATGCACGTAAACATCCATGTTAACAAATGACTTTTTTTTAATAGATAAGTTGTTTCAATCCAAACCAGGTTAAAACATAAAAGTTAGTTCATTGAATTCGAAACTAAAATATCAAGATAGTATCTCATTAAAAATAATTTTATTTATTTTTGAATTTAATAAAATAACATCTTATTCAATAATATAATTCAATGTATTAAATACAAACTTTTATAACATCTTATTTTAGCTGGCCTTAAGCGTACCTGATGTTTGTTCTTTCTTTCTGTTGGTCTTGGTAAGTTTTTTGAAACTTTTTATGTTGTTTCTTTTAATACGTGATCTGGTATCGAAAAAAAAATACAATCTTTTATTTTGAATTCAATCTAATTAAAAAAAAAAATTGAAGCCCAACATAATTTCAAAAGAAAGACCCTTTGAAAATTAAACCTGATTTATATAATCAAATCAAAGTTAATAGAAATCTCATTCTCTTAAAGAAATTGGATTAGCTAACTTAAACTAAAAATTGACAATTTAAAACCATGGTTAACATTTTGACTCAAGATTATTCAAGATTCAACTCAGAGCTTGATCGTTATTTTTTCTTTAATCCAATCTAATTAATTAATTAATAAGATCATGATATTAGGTTATATACTATGTGCTTTTTATGTGTTATGTTTATTATATCGTACCTAAATTATTATTTCTAATGATTATTAATCATCTCATCTTCATTAGTAATTATTATTTAATATTTGCTACTAAAAAGGTATATATTTATCAAGTAATTTTTAATGATGATATCTTAGAAAATTTAATTTTAAGTTAAGACTAAATTCTCATTTATTCTTCAAATACATCCATTTATCTATCTTGATTTAATTATTAGTATGTGCAATTATATTCATATGTATGCATGATATAAGTTATAATGTATTTACAGACTAAAATCTGAATTCATTGAATGAATTATTTTAGATATCCATATAATTAATTTATAATGCATCTCATATTTTTATAATAAAGTATTTAACAAATTGATTTTTTATAACAAATTAATTTTAGATCATTTGAGTGCTAACAACTATTGATTTTAATATATAAATATATTTAAAAATATCTTGCTTAAATAAAATAATAGTTTATTTTTAGATATAAACATTTAAACTACAACATTTAACATAAAATAATATAACGTAAAGCATATCCAAACTCAAACTGAATTCAAACCCGAAAAAATTTGAACCTTAAACAATTTAAATATAAAAAGACTTACTCAAAAATATTCAAATCCGAAAGGATCTAAACTCAAAATTGTTCAAACTTAAAAATATTTAAAATAATTTAACTCAAATATATCTGATCTTATTCAATTATCACCTCTAGATTTCGGGACCCGCTTGACCGAATAGAATGGAGCCACTTCTCTGTCCCGTCTTTCACTGAGTTCGCTTGATGTCTTAATGGTGGAAGTATCGCACATGCGACGTAAATTTGATGCATACGCTGGACTGGATATGTTGCACGCTAGTCCTTGACCACGTTTCTAGAACGAGCAGAAAAATTGTTACATCTTGACGTGCAATTATAAATGTTACGTGTCAATTAAAATTTTTAAAAAAATTTAAATTAAACTAATTAAAAATATTTTATTTTTAATTAAATTAAGTAAGAAATATTTACTCAATATCGTAAATCTATTAAAACTTTTTTTTTTTGAGAAATTCTACTCAAAAAAACTTTGAATCATATTTGTTGTTTATAATTTTCAAAGTGACAATAAATTATAATTTGTTATTTAATTTAATTAGTTCATATAATCATTTTTAAAAAGCAATCATCCAGTATGTCTAGATTCAAATTTTAATATTTACAATATTTTCTTCTATTTTCAAGTTGTATCCTCATTTACACCAAAAATTACACTAATTTAATTAGGGGAAGTAACTATTAACGATTTTTTAGATGGTATAGGACTCTAGGATGTAGAGTGCAAAATTGATTAGAACATGTACAATGGAACTTGAAAATATTGTAAAATGATGAATATTTATTAAGATTTTATGTATTATTATTCATTTAACTAGCTATTATGATACATGCAAATGTGTGTGAAATTTTATTTTCAAACTTAGAAAAAAACAGAGAAGTATGCAAAGATTGGTCAAAGTCTTGCAAAACAGTTGTTAACAAAACGGCTAGATCATGCGTAAAATGAACCATGTACAACTGCACAAAAGAGACATGAAATGAGAAATTGTTTGTAGCAAAACTGTTGGAATGTGCGTGACATCAGCCAAGTCTTAGAAAATGCAAATTCAATGCACGACATCAGGCAAGTTTTGCAAAATGCAAATTCAACTCATCTTTTCTATTATAAATTTTTTGACTGAATTTGATATTACAAGTCAAATAATATTAATTTAATTACTTATTTATATTTAAAGTAAAAATTAAAAATAAATATTATATAGAAACTACCCACATTTTTTTCTTACTAATAACCACCAAAATAACTTTGTTTCTTTCATATATTTTTAATTACTTATTTATATTTAAAAAACCTATCTACTTTTCAAAAAAATTAAAAAATTCTTAAATATATTATCTATTATTATTCAAGTAACTTCCCGTCTCATTCAAAACTATCCATTCTTTTATATAACTCTTTAAAAATTACCCACTCCTTTTTTAAATACCATTACTTTTCAAAACATGAAATTTATTTTTAAAATATTGGTTTTTTTTTTTCACCCACAATGTGGGTGTGCCAACTGCTAATTAAGTACAATAAGTAAATTAGGAGTGACACTAAATGTAGTTACTCCTAATTAAGTATTAAAAAATATTTTAAAACGCATATCAAAATGTTGTCTCCAGTTACATGGTATAAATTAGAAACATATACATTTGTTTACGTAGGAGGAAAAATATGTGAAAATATTTTAGAAAATGAAAAAAAATTAAGTAAATAGCATTTTTTTAAGTACAAAAATGCATATATGACCTTAATATTATTGTTTTAATTAGTTTTTTTCTTTAAATTAAACTAAATTGGTGACTAGTTAATTTATGACACCAACAACTTAAAATTTTAAATAAAATTATCCGCAAAGAAAACAGCTATAATCGCAAAGATTGAAACTTTAGACTTTCTATCTTATAAACCTAATTAAAAAGAAAATAGGAAACTATTTAGAATGTGAACCTTGAATCTGAGACGAATAATGACTTTATCGACTGATTCTGAACCAGAAACTGATGTTTGGGAAACTAAACTTTCAAGCAAAAGCATGCAAAGGAAGAAAATTAGAGTATTATAATTGTAAGACATGCTTGCTTTGTTTTGCTTAATTTGATTGGGATTTTTCTCAAAATTTTTTTTGTTTGTGAGCTACAAATGGGAAGCGGATTTATATGAATGAAAAAGAAAAACTTAAGGACCCAAATGGGAAAAAAAGTCTTTATATGGTAAAGTAGACTAATATCAGCTGGCAAATTAAGAGTGTCATGGATCATTTCCTTTTCACCCACGTCATGGGTGTCCATGTATCTAATAATAAAGAGTACGTAGGTGAAAAGACACTTAGAAAGAGAAGTTATGTTTGGATAGTTTTCTAAGAGAAGAGATTAAATTTTTTTCGAAAAAATATATTATATAAAAAAGTGAAAGACCTGAATATTTCTATCATATTATTTAACATTATAATTTTTTCTATTTTGTACTTTATTCAATTGATTTTGTTTCACTTGACTCATTATATCAAGTTTTATAAATAACTTCGGTTATCTCATCTGTTCTATGAATTATTTTCTCACAAAAAAAGTTTCTGTTATGAATTATTTTCAACGGAATAATTTTGGTCAAAAAATTATTTTAGATTATTTTTGATGGAATAATTTATTGTTGGCAAAATTGTTTTTTTCTTGTAATGTATACTATTAGGGCCTTGGTTACTTTGTTCTAAATTTTCGGTTTAATTATACATATCTAATTTGATATATTGGATATTTCCACAAAGTAACAAAAATTTAAAGGAAATTGGTAATTTTTGATATTTCATTTTCGTTGACTAGGCTTGTTATCAAATTATGTACCTATTGAGGAAAGTATAAAGATTGATATAGGAAACTAAAAAACTGCTTCTATTTTAGTCAATCATGTACATGTGAAACTGAGAAACACAAGTAAAGACTAAACAAGTTAACGTTAATGCCTACCTTATTCTATTTAAATCATTCAAAGAAAGAGGCAAATACCTTGAACAATATGCATTACTAAAGCAACTTAATCTATGATACATAATACCTTCACGACCAAATAAATACAACAAATAGATGAAACGGAAGTTTAATCCAATTGATTCAGATAGTATCCCTTAAAAAGTGATACCAAGCAAATTTGAAATTTGAATCCTTATGTCTACTATCTCCTTTTTTCGATTTTTGGACTATTGTATATGGCTCATAAAATTTTATATACAAAGGTAAGTGGACTAATGCTGGAGCGGAGCGGAGGCAACGCCCCTGCGATATAGTACACGAGCAATTTTGTAAAATTGTACTGGGCAGGGTTAGTATAAATATATGGTTGATGTAACCCTAAATGAAGTAGTGAATAAAAACATCAGCCGCCACTTTCGATGATGTAGGCACATTGCCGAACCTCGTTAAATCTCTGTGTTGATTTTCTCTTCTTTTTTCTTTGTGTTTTCGTGATTCCTTGGTTCTTAGATTCAACATGGACTTTGTTCTTCAAAGGAAAAAATCCAAGCCTTTCTTATGCCAAAATACTGTGGAGAGCTTGATAGAAAAATGAATATTGTCAAGTTTTAATAATTGGCGAATATATCTAGGGCTCAAGCAGACTACAAGTTTGCAAAATATGTAATATGAGTCTAGAAATTAGTTAAGCATTCTGTCAACTGAGAGATAGTAGTTCAGGTATCGTATGAATCAATAAAGTTTTCTTATTAGAACTTGTAATAGGGGATTTAAATAAAAATCACAATGTAATATTTTGATCATTGTTTTGTGGTTTTATTTTTTTTGTTGCTGATATTTATCAATCAAGGTATGAATGGTTAGCAGTATGTAGAGGTTAAACTTACAGTAGCGAATTATATTATATAAATTCAATTTATAATTTTTGAATAATTTCTTTTTCATTTTTAAATAAAAAATCATAGGGTGTCATGAGTTATTTTAATAATTTTTATTATTATAATTATAATTACTATGATTTGCAATAATTTGTGCAAAATGAAAAAAAAAAACATGATCACAATGATAGTAATAATTGTGGTAACATCTGTTATGTCCATAATTGCAATAATCATGATGCACCTACAACCTCAGTTTGTAACAAAATATGATGAGAATTGAAGAGGAATCATATTTAAGTTTAATAGCAACATTTTTATGAAAGTAATAGCAGCAAACAAAGTGAAAGGAAATTCTTACAACAACTTAGCCTATGTTTGGATTGAAGTTAGTAAGGGAAGGAAAGTAAAGTAAAATAAACAAAAAAAAAGTTTTTAAAGAAAAGAAAAGGAAATGATATGTATTCGAACTTTCTACCAGTAATGCATTTCATGCAAGATCAAACCGTTCTGATTCTTGCTAATGTACAATAAACTATTGCATATATCGTTAAAATGAAAGTCTCATACATGATTGCACAAATCATCTGTCATGATATGAGTATGACAAAAGAATAATATAAAATAAGATCGATCATCTTTCATCAAGGATTTATTGTGGTTGAGATATAATGAATGATGTATTTAGATGGTGAATATCGATAATAAAAAAACTTAAATTATGAAGTAATGATCACAAATTTTCTTTGGATCGTTATTAAATGTTAACAAACAATCACTCATTTACTGTACAATAAGAAGGAATATGTTTTTGCCCTAGAATTGAGAAGAGATATTTGCTAAGAATATGACTATCTAATGTGTTTACTAAATAATTGGTCGAACAATGAATACAATCAAAATAAGACACTAAAATGATCTTTTTTTTTCTTGAATTCTACTCTTTAGATATGTCTGATTAAATTGAACCACTCAAGACATTGACAACATTTTAAGATAGATAACATTGAAATTAAATTTCAAGAAACAGTCAAAGGTCATAAGGGTGCCAAATAGAGATCCCTCATTAATCTCATAAGACTCACGCAACATAAAGCCAAAGATCAATTCTTTAGCCACCAATATTGGTCAAATCATGCAAATATGCTAAGGTATTGCTCTCATTTTCCTTGGAGCTTATGTCTTTATTACTACATAATACCATACATGATAGTTCAGACATCACACAGTTTCTAACTTGAATCCACAGTTCTTACTTTTTCAATAAATTCAATAATAGGGCCTCTTCCTGGCATGTATACATAGATTAAGTATAATCAGGAATATTTACTTTCGCTCATAATTTATCACTATATGACCTCATCTTGATTTGTTATCCAAGCAGTTTTGATTTAAGCTTTAGTTCTCATAGAAATTTTAGTTTTATGACTTAATCTTAATATCCTCCCTTCTCGGCACTAGGCCTTAAAGGTTATTGCTTGTGTGAGAAGGCCAACAATCTTTTTGACATATCTTTGATCTCATAACATATATATACACATAAGTGCATGTATTCATGAATCAAATTACTAAGCTTTAGTATGCATTAATCATTCTTAACTACAAACACAAATTGGAAAGAACAAACTATTCAACTTAAACAAATTAGCGAGTACATAAAATCCTAAACAATTTTAGAGATCTAACATGTCTATTATACATGTCTCCAGAAATTGATTTTTAAAAACTTTATTTCAAAGTTACTTCCTTCCTAACTCCTTAGAAAATCTACCAAAGACTAAGCGACAAAAAGGAAAAGGGAGAATCGATTTAAACAAAAAATATTTTACATATCCAACTACTTGTACCAAAATTAATAAAGTGTAACACAATCTTCTGTAATTGTTTTTTTTTTTTGCCATAATACAATTGAAAATTATGCAAATTTTATGTTTAGAATTAAAAATTTCGTTGTGATAATATATATCTCAATCAATAGTCTCTTAGAAACACCAGTGATAAAACCTCCTTTTAGAGTGGATACTTGAACATGCAATATCTGTCTAATCTCTTTCGAACTTAATTCTGATATATTTGATTTTGACAAAAATAAATTGTTAAAGTTAGATGAGAAAAGAAAAAGAGAAGAAAAAATATTTATTTTTCTATCTATATAAGCATTTGTACAATGGGGTATTTATATACAAAAAGTTAAACTAAAGAAGGAAATAAAAATCTGTTGACTAATTGACATGCTAAAATTATGCTAATTTATTTACATAATCATGGAAATCAGTTGACTAATTGACATGCTAAAATTATGCTATTTATTATCTTAGCACCCCTTCAAAC
Source organism: Adansonia madagascariensis (assembly GCA_038381835.1). Classification (NCBI taxonomy): domain Eukaryota; kingdom Viridiplantae; phylum Streptophyta; class Magnoliopsida; order Malvales; family Malvaceae; genus Adansonia; species Adansonia madagascariensis. The sequence continues at coordinate 11,267 of JBBYHL010369389.1, forward strand.
TCAAGGTGGCATAGAAGATGAGAGCTTGAGTTTGGACACTAGATCTTGAAAGCGCCGAGGTGGATGTGACTTTGTGAAGATATCTACAATCTGAGAATGTGATGAGATAGGAACAATCTATATGATGCCTTGGAGAACATCATGTCAAACAAGATGAAATTGATCTCGATGTGTTTGGTCCATTCATGAAAGATATTGTGAGCAATTTGCATAGCACTATGATCATCACAGTAGAGAGAAATAGCAAAAGAGAAGGATACACCTATATCTTGAAGCAACCATCATAACTAGAGGAGTTCAGAGGTTGTATCAATAATAGCTATGTATTTTACTTCTGTACTAGAACAAGAGACAATTGTTTGTTTCTTCCTTTGCTAGGAAATGAGAGATGTGCCTAAAAAGAAATAATAACCAGTAGTGGATCAGTGATCTGTTGGGTCGCCAGCCCAATCAACATCAGAATAAGCTCATAACTCTACTAGAGAATAGTAACAAAAGTGAAGACCATGAAATAAAGTGCCTCTGATATACCTCAATATACGAAGAACAGCGAAGAAGTGAGTGGTACGAGGTGTTAACATGAACTGACTCACAATGTGAACAACATGTGCAATATCTGGGCAAGATACAGTGAGATAGATAAAACTACTAACTAATTGGTGATAAAGTGTACCATCAATAAGCAGAGTCCTATCAGTAACAGAAAGATGATTAGTAAGAGGAGTGTTAGCAGTCTTAGTGTCAGTTATGCTAGATTAAGAGATGAGATTAGTAGCATATTTTGCTTGTGATAGATAGTATCCAAAATCATCAGGTAAAACTTCAAGACCCAAAAAGTAGCTCAGGTTACCCAAGTCTTTCATCTCAAACTGTTGATAAAAAAAGATTTGATAGTAGAGATACCTTAAATGTCATTAGCAGTTATGATTATTTCATCAACATACAGAAGAAGAAGAGTACATACTTGATCAGTCTTGCGAAGAAATAAGGCATGGTCATAAAAGCTAGACTGGAAACCAAGGCAGTTGATAGTGGAACTGAATTTGGCAAACCATGCTCGAGGAACTTGCTTAAGTCCATATAAGGCTTTACGAAGACGGTAAACCTTATTAGGTGGATGATCATACCTAGTGGAGGTTGCATGCACATTTTTTTTGTGAGATCACCATTAAGAAAAGCATTATTGACATCCATTTGAAATAGTTACCAATGCTTGCTAACTACAACTGCAATAAGGCTACAAACTGAAGTCAAGCAAGCTATGGGAGCAAAAGTCTCCTCATAGTCGATGCCATATTCATGAGTAAATCCCTTAGTAACAAAGAGGGCTTTATATTTTTCAACTGATCTATCAGCTCGAGTCTTGATTTTATAGACCCATTTACAACCAACAATAGATTTATCTAGAGGGAAGTCAACCAAGTCCCAAGTATTGGTGCTGGTAAGAGCCTTTACTTCTTTTACCATTGTCTTTTGCCATAAGGGGTCAGTGTTAGCCTCGCGATAGGTGCGAGGTTCATATAGAGAGACAATAGTGGAAAAAACATGGAAATCTTTAAGAAGGACAAATGGGTGACTTACTTTAGTAGAATGACGATGAAAGAGTTGAGAATCAGTAGAGTCTGGTGGAGAAGTATATGGTAGAGGTGCAAGATCCATGGCTAAAAGAGATACAATGAGATCAGGTGTAGGCTGTATTAAACTGCAAGAACTATTAAAACAACCTGTATGAGAAATGTCAGGAAACAAAGATACAGTAGGATCAAAGAAAATACGAAGAGGCTCACTGACACAGAATTTTGATAGAGTGGAAAACATCTTATGTTCCCAAAAAGCTACATGACAAAAGATACGAAGCCCTTGTGACAAGGGATCCCAACATTTATAGCTTTTGTGTTCGATGCCATACCCAAGGAAACAACATAATCGTGCTCATGGTTCAAGTTTATTGTACTCATGAGATTGTAAAAGAATAAAACAGGTACAACCAAAAACTTTAAGAGTTTGGTTATCAGGAGGACGATTAAATAAATGTTCATAGGGAGAGATGTTACCTGTGGCTGGAGAAGAAAGATGATTGATGATATAGACAACAGTAAAAGTTGCTTCTAGCCAAAAGGTTTCTAGACAAGAGGAAGATATGAGAAGGGCTAGGATGGTATTAAGAATATGTCTATGTTTTTATTCTGCCCAACCATTTCATTTTGCTTAACCTATAACTGGAGAACGAAGATGATTGATGATGTAGACAACAGTAAGAGCTGCTTCTCCCTAAAAGGTTTCTAGACAAGAGGAAAATATGAGAAAGGCTAGGATGGTGTTAAGAATGTGTCTATGTTTTTGTTCTGTTGAACCATTTTGTTGAGAGGTGCCTAGACAAGATCTTTGAATGATGGTACCTTGCTGAGTAAGAAAATGGGCAAAATTAGTTGGAAAGTTAAAAATGGCTTTAAGACAAAGTTATCATTTTTTATATTTAAAAATTAATAGTTAATTTTTTTATCTAATACTTTTTACTAATTACAAAATCATGAAAATTTAATTAATTTTAAAATTATTTTAATTACTATTAAATTAAATTACATTCTAGTTTAGATACTTATTAAATATTTAAAACTTATTTTTATTTTTAATCATATATTAAATTTGAGATAAATGTACTATGTTGTTTTTATTTAAAATAAATTAATTATTTTTCAAAATAAACCTATTAAATGATGTGTTTGTTAATAACAAATATCTTTAAAAATGTTAAAAATAATAAAATTTGCATTTTATTTGATAAGGGTAATTTTGAAAATTACCATCTCATTATTAATAACGTATTTAATGAATCAAATATATCAATGTAACTTTTTTAAGATTTTAGTAATACTTTCTTATGTATATCAAACGCTATAATATTACTTTTTCAACGATCACATTCCTAATAATCACATTTTCATGAATCATATTTTATTAGAATTATAGCATGAAAAAGCACCAAACACTATCTTAATATAATTCAACTTTAAATTTGCTGCCAAGAAAAATCAATCCAGAGTTAAGTGATCACAACTATATATTTAAAAATTAAGAAAGTATATCACTTACAATTAATACAATACCATTGACCAACCACAATTAGGAAGTAGCAAAGTGAAATCAAATTCAAAAAAACTACCTAAAAAATTTGAACTTGAACTTGCCCAACCTCGACTTAACAAAAAAGTCACTTGAACCTGAGAAAAGTCAAACCCAAAATGATTCAAACATGAAAAAACTTAAACTCGAAAAAATCTAAGCTTGAGACCAGTTTGAACCCGAATTTGAAACTAAAAATAAAAATGATAAAAAGAATTGTAATTAAATATTTTTTATAAAATAAAAACTTTAATTATCAATTTTATTATAATCTCTTTTTACTAATTTAATTAAAAGTAAAATTTAACACATTTTATATATACAATAACATAATAAATTTACCAAAAAGTAAATTATATTTTGTACTTATAATTTTATGGTCACATCGAATCTACCATCTAAAATTTCTAAACTCATTAGAATTTTAGAGATGTGAAAAAAAAATTGACTTAAAGTATTACTTGACTTTTTGTCTATGTTATTTTATTTTATTTTATATGATAAATGTATTTTTAGTTAGTAAGTGTGTGGGATGCAAATCGGGCAAGCCCATATAGGCCCAAGGTAGTAGAGCTTACTTTGGACCTCAAAACTAATAGTCAAAAAAACTAGCCCAATAATTTAAGAAAAAAATAACTAAATGTAATAAGCACATTGGGCATTCAATCCAACTAAAAAATTGAAATCCAACATAATTTAAGAAGAAGGACTTTTTTAAAATTAAACAAGATGCATATAATTGAATAAGTCCAGTCATGATGTTATCATATATATACTATATATCATATATCATTTATGTGTTATATAATTTTATCATATTTTAAAGTATCATATTTATTTATAAATTATTATTTATCTCATATTCAGTAAATATTATTATTTAATATTTACTATTTAAATGATAAATTATTAAAATATTAAAATATACATCAATTAATTTTTAATAATTTTTTTAGAGAAATTAATTTTAAGTTTGGTATAGATCATTATGGGTCTATTTATATGAGCGGTGAAATTAGTTTCGGTGAGATTATAATATTAGTGATGGTGAAATTGGTTACTATAGCACTGAGATTGTGTATTGTAATTATGAGATTAAAATCAGTTATTGGATATATATTTGAATTCAAAAGCAATAGTAGCGATGCGATGATTTATAATGAAAAATTAATATGACTATAAAGAACACTTGATTAAAATATGTACATAAAAAATTAAAATTAAAATTTATTAAAATTATATTAAATAATAAAATATATATTAAAATTTTATTTATGTTAAATAATAATTATAATTCATTTATATTAAAAATAAAAATAAAAAATAAAATTTTGAATAAAATTAAAAACTTATATTTTTATTATTTATGTAATTACTTATTTTTAATTGATAATATTAATTATATATTAATATATACTGTTATTAATTTATTATATGAAATTTATTAATATATTAAATTAAATTTATTTCATTTTTAAATAAAAAATAAAAAAGTTAAGCGGCAGGGATAAAAATATCCCTGCACTGTTCACATAAAGCGGGAAAAAAAAAGTAAGGCAGATGGAAAAATGCCCTACCACCCGAAAAGCTTATTTAAAAAATAATAATAAATTCATAAGTTATTTTTATATATAAATATTTAAATTACATAAAATTAGTTATATTTTATTTAAAATTAAAATGTAATATTTAACTATAATCTTGAAGTAGTTCAAATCTAAAAAAACTTAAATAAAAAAAAATCCGAATGCGAAAAAAATTTGAACCTAAAATAATTTAAATATAAAATAACTCAAATCAAATCTTTTCAACTATCATCTCTAATCACAAACTTGAATTATGTATGATCTATAAAAATATCATGTAAAATATATATTTTTAAGTGATTAAATTTTTACGTAATTTTATATTATAATTAAATAATTATAAATGAAATGTTCTTGAAAAAAAAACTGTTCATAATAATAATCCATGTCTGGATGCCACCCTTAACTGACTTGGCCAGCATTCCGAGTACAATCAATGTTCTCAAGATCTAACTCAGAGCTGCGACGGGTGAGTTGGTACATGAACAAGTTTAGAATTAAAGTACGCTTTTGTAATGGAGTTCACTTTTAAGTTTGCAGGCGTTGAAAATCAATCCACACCTTTGCAATTATATTTGAAAAACTAACTCAAACTACTCATATAATATTTGTAATAATTGAGGTCTTAAATGCCACCATTAATTGATCTTATATTCCATTTGAATGATGGATAAGAACTTCTCCCATCGCGTCATTCATATCTGTTTGGATGGGACTCTTCTAAATACAGCATTAGCCAACACTTCTAACGCAATCAATGTCCTCTCAATCCATGGAATTGCATGTCAAGTAGAAGTTTTGATACGTCAAGTTCCATTCACTTCGCAAGAGCATTGGGTTTTTCAAAAAACACTTTTAACCTTGGATGAGTTAACCTTATGGAATCAATCAGAGGAATGTTCCCTTCCTAAAAACTTGTTTTTGGCTTTGTCTATCATCTTACCGACATTATGAATAAATCTGTTGGAAACCATTTGGTAAGGTTAGATGTTGATGCTTGGAATCATGAAGTTCCCAAGAAAGATGCTTAGTCATTATCATTGTAAATTTTTAAACTTTTATTCAATTTTTATCACAACTAAAGCTTTTTATTCTTCAAAAATAAGAATTTTTATTATCTTTTTACATATGAAGATCATTAAATGTCTTTTTATAAATGGTTGTTGTAATGTTTCAACTTTGCGTCTTAAAATTAAATCAGAAGAGAAGTGGGTCATGTTCAACTACAAATAAAAGCATTGGTAAATGAGTAAAGGTAGCTAACTTGATTTATAAATAAAACCCTACCTAAATATGCATCTTATATCAGCTCACGAGTTGAATTAGTTGCTCAATTTAATAAGTTTAGTTTAAATTAGTTGACTTTGAAGTAAATTTTTTTATAATTTTGAATAAAATCGATTTTATTCGAATTAGTATTCAAACATATTAATGAATACAAATCAATATGTTATCACATTTATAACACGATTAATTAATTATGTATTAGACATATACATATTTAGGACATAAAATTTGTTTTACCTTAAACGTATTAACACGATTAAGATACAAAATACAATTATATAAAACTCATACATTGTTAATCGTATGTTCACATGCCATATTTTCATCTTGTGTCTAAAAATTGTTAGGTTTAGATTTGTAAAAATGAGCAAACAAAATTTAATTTGAGATAAAAGAAGAAGAATAAAATAAATTTTTAACACCGTCATTAGCTAAGCGAAAAGTATTTTGAAAAAAAAAAAAAAAAAGGAAGTTATCCAATGAAAAAATGTTATTTGTTTAGTTGAGAGGATAATTTTTTTCGAATACATGTGAAACGAAAAAATTAAAAAAAAAAAAAACATAAACATTCCTAATTACATAGAGTTATTATTATTTTATTTTAATTTTTAAATAATTTTATCAATTAAGTTAGTGCATATTGACTTAAGATTTTAACTCAATCTTTGCATACATAGGTGGAAGAAAAAAAAATTAAGAAAATCGTTTTCCAAAGAGGAAAAAAAAGGTTAGATATGGATAAATTTTCTAAAAGGAAGTAATATTTTTAAAAATAAATGTTTAAAAACTTATTAAAATAAAAATAAAAAGAGATGATTTTTTTTCTTTTTGGGTCTTCAATATAATTTTATTATTTTATTAATTAATATTAAAATTTAATTAATAATTATCGAGTTGGTCTAACTTAAACTTAATATTAATTCAATTAAAAATTTTATATAATATGAATATAACCTTTAATTTGAACCATATATTTTTTAATTAAATGATAAAAGTAAAAAAAAAAAGACTTAAATGAATATATTATATATTATTAGTAAAATTTTAAACTCAATTTATTAAAATATTGCAACACATCTCATTAATTTTCATACAAATTTATTATTAAATATACCTTAATAAAAATATGACAACGTACACGTGCAACAGCCAGAGGGGCAAAGATTGAGACTTCGTTGGCGACGTATACTGTAACTTATTCGTTTTGTTTGAAGGGAAAGAAAGCTCAAACGGGAATCATCAAAACAAAACAACACCACCAACAATATTTGACAGACAAAGCTCTCTTGTTTTTGTTTTTGTTTTTGCTTTTCTTCTTCTTCTTCTTCTTCTTCTGAGAAAAACCCTTTTTCTTTACTTATTGCAAGGGGGCTTTTTCTTTGTTTCATTGTTGTCT
>JBBYHL010369609.1:0-21951 GCA_038381835.1 Adansonia madagascariensis
ACGTTTTTAATATTTAATTAAATTATTAAAAGAATATTAAAATAAAATTTATTATTAAAGTTTTTTATTTATAAAAATTGTTTAATTATAATTTCTTCATATTTATTTTTAGTATTAAATTATGGTTTGGGTTCAGGTCAAGCTCGGATTTGGGTTTTTTCGGGTTCGGCTCATTTCAAGTTCAGGTTCTTTCGTGTTTGGATCAGTTCGAGTTTAGGCTATTTTGGGTTCTGGCCATTCGGATTTAGATTTTTTCGGGTTCGAGCTATTGACTTTTTGATCAAATCGGGTTGATTTAGGCTCAAGCTTAGATTTTTTCGGACGAATTTTCGAGTTCGAATTTATGTTGCCACCTCTACATATTAGGAGTCCAGGAAGGTGTTTTGTGGATGCGGTGACGGGTGTGGGTTCACATGAGTCATGACCTGATCCATATTTCAACAACTAATGTACTAAAAAAAATATTTTTAAAATAAATTTAAATAAAAATAATTTTTATAAATCAAACAATATATATTTTGAAATAGAGATAATTTGAAAAAGGGTTTATACATATAGACACTAGTTAAAAATATTTATTTATCATTTCAAAAAGATTTTTTAGTATTTAATGTATTGATTGATTACTTTTATTGAATTCAATTTTTTTTATTGATTTTTATCAAATTTTTTATTATTATTCACGTATATATATTCATAAACTACAAAAAAATAATATTTATAAACTATGATTAAAATTATATAAAAAAATAATAATTTCATACAAGGAAAAGTTTTTGGTAATTAAATATATTTATTTATTGTCTTGTTATAATAAATTTTAGTAATTAGATAGTAATATAAATATTAATTAATTGAATTTAGCTACTTGTTATCTATATCCAATTTGATTGCTAATAACTGTAAGTCCATCATCAATTAGTCTCAACAAGAATTAAAATTAGATTCTCCAAATCTTACAATTACATCTTAATCATGTTGTTCCACCGACTTCTTATTAAAGTATTGATTTCAATACAAAAACAAAGCTACTATATTATATTTAGTTTCATTTATTCTTAGGAGCAGATTTTTTTTTTTTTAAATAACAGTATAAGAATAGGGAAAAAAAAGTTTAAAAAGCTGATATTTTCAATTTAAATAGGTTAAACTCTTAAAAAGCCCTAACTTTTATAATTTACCTAAAATAAATCTCTACACTTTTATTGTACTTAAATAATTCGTTATATTTTTATTTATATCTAAATAGACTCTTACGTAAAATAAAATATTGATTTAAGTTAATGACTTGTTTAGGTATAAATTAAAGTTTAAGGGTTTATTTGGTTAAAAGTTAAAAGTTAAGGACTTATCTAAATATAAAATAAAAGTTAAAGACTTATTTAAGTGTAATAAAAATATAAAAATTTCTTTAGATAAAGTTGTAAAGTTCAAAGCATTTTATTATTTTAGTCATCCAGATATACCTACGTCCTTTCTATTGTCCAATTAATTAGATTTTAAGTAGTTTAAGTGGAAAAAAAAATGTGCTTTTATTAATTTTTTTTACAAAACAGATGTTTGAAGATTTTTAATGTCAAAGAATAAAAAGAATTTTGAAAATATATTTACATTTTGATATATAAAAAGTAATAGTAAAAGAATGTATATTAAGTATTGATAGAACCAAAAATTAAAAAATGAGATAAAGAAAGTATTCATTTGCTACTCATCTTATTTAAATTAACAATGAAGACTTATATGTGATTAAATTATACGTAATTTACTTTACAGATAATTATTTCATAGAACGACAGTAAAATGAAAAAATTTCACAAGTAAGGTTAGTGAGATAATACGTGTTCGGTAGAATATATTTAAAAACTATAAAATAAATAAAAATAGATACGTGTCATCTTACTAACATCATTTGTGAAAATTTTTTCATTTCACCAATCGATACGAGATAATTATCTTCTATTTTTATTCTATGACTATGAGTTTTTTAAAACCACTATTCTCTCTATAAAAGAAAGGGGGAAACAAAAGCACTACCATTGAAGACATTGTTCGGAAAGCATCAAAGGGAAACAAATCCCTTTTAAAGGCAAACAAAATCCAGGAATCTCGGCTTGATACTTGATACTCAATTAGGCGTGTGCATTCATGTCTATAAAGTAATTGAAGCTCAAAGAACATGTTGAGTGAAATGCAATAATAAGTCTTCCTCAATGAAATAATACTTAACTATGATATGACATAGCTTTTATTATAATATAGAGTCATACATTCATGATCTTAATTTTTTTTATAATATTTTACTTTCATCACCATTTTTAAACTCAATTTTCATCGCAATCCTTTTTAAAATGTTTTAAATTCATCAATAATTGTTAAAAAAATTAATAGAACAAACATTACCACTTATGCAATTCTTGTCAAACTAATATATGTGTATATGTGTCTACTTCTTAAGAAAGCTAACGTCATATAATTGATTTTGGAATATTAATTAAAGATAACATTATATATATTGATAATTATGTATATTCATATTATTATGCAAAATGATTTGGTTCTGACAATGAAATGATATTATGATGTAGTTCATTTTTGTAGCCTAATAACTATAGAACCATATATATATATATATATATATATATTTAAACATAGAACTAAATGCCATTCCTTAAAGCATCCAAGGTTTTCAATTGTACAATCATATATATTATATATATATTATATATGGGACGAAAGGAGAGAGAGAGAGGTAAGTGCCTTCACCCCCTCAAATAATTTAAATTTTGAAAATAATTTATTTAATTAATTGAAAATATAGTAAAATTAAACTTGATCTTCCCAAATTTTTATGTATATCTCAACCCTCATCGATATTTCTGACTTCTTCGCTTGATATACATACATATATATATATATATATATATATATATAAGTATGTATAGAGCTAGCTCCATGGTTTTGATATGAGCTTGATATTTATCGTCTTGAAGCTTGCAAATATTGAGCTAGCCCACAATATTTTTGCCAAAGTAAACACCGTACATTAACATGAGAAGGAATATTAACGAAGTTAATTAATTAGCTAGGAGAAGAAATTAAGCTGAATTGAGATATCTCTTAATTCTTTATAAGTATAAATTGGATTGTCAGATCTCTCTCTGCCAAATTCAGAAACACATTTAAGGGTAATGTAAAGGATGCCCAAAAATCTCCGGTATCCGAGAGCTAGGCCTCTCTATGAATTGCATGTTTCTAGTTCACTTCAATCTAATCAAATTAAATCAATTTTTATTAAATTGAATCAAATTAGATAGGCTTAAACTATTATAAAAATAATAAAAAATATTTTTATTTAAATATGATTATAAAATATATAAATAAAAATATAAATAATTTTTTAATGCTTTTAATAATAAAAAAATATTTTGGATCCAACCAAATAAAGTCTAAACAAACAAAAGTAAAAAAAAAAAAAAAATTATCTCAAATTCAATCCACAGACATTTCAATTAAGAGCCCAAAAAGGCATTACTGCCAGTGATACAAACTCCCAAGGGAATTTAAAATGAAGATGAAAGTTGATAGGATTGTCACAGTCACCCAAAATGCCTTTGTTTATCGTCAAATATAAGAGTGCACTACTTAGAGCATGTTTAACATTTTTATTGACATAATTTTTTAGGTTAGAAGTCGTGTTTCATTGTAAATACAATGCTAAATAAATAAAAAATAATGATTTTTTTTTAGGAGTGTAACTGTTCAATTTTGTTCTGCTTTCTTGCTAATGATAGTATCTATATCGAAATATATAAATTAATTAGATTAAATCATTTTATATATTTTATATTTGTTTTATGAAAAAAAGGAAATGAATTTCTTAAGTTAATTTCTCATTTCAGATACTGTTTTCTTCACCCGATTAAAACGTACTTACCAAACCAGTCAATGTGCATTGTCTTCACATACTGGATGACAAACTGAGTTAATTGAAGTAAATTAAATTCCTATAAAATTTGGTCACCCCTCCCTTCCATTTTACAAACATTTTGCTGATAATTGATGTCAGCTTATTTATCAGCTTAACTTTCAAAGCTTAAGTTACTATTTGTTTAAACAAGAAAAAAAATAGAAAATCTGCAACGTTACTCTTTTTTGAAACTCGTCGAAAGATAACTACCCAAGTGCTGTGCTGCGCGCTTATTCAGCTTTTTCTCATTTAATTTTATGGAAGATTGCTTCTTCTTTAACATGATTTCCGATATTTTTCCAATGCAACCCCAATCAATCTTCTCTTCAGTTCTGCACCAACAAAAAAAAAAAAAAAAGAAAAAAAAAAGGAAATTAATATAATCATATTATCTGCATATTATTTTTACATGTTATATATATTTAAATAAATTTTAATACGTTAATAATTAATATTATATAAATTTTGATATGTTTGTGCATTTATGTTATAGCTCACTAAATGGAGATCAGATTATGATGGAGAACTATCTCTTTAGCCATGTCAATTGAATTCTTAAATGACTTCAATTATAACTAAATTGTGAGAACAGATCATAATAATTTGAAGCAAATTAGCAGCTGAGGGAGGCTTCAGTATTTTTATAGAACAATAATTTTGAAACAATTGGCAAGGATCCTCAAACTCATAACAAAACATGGTAAGAATGCAACAAGCAACTTACTATATGGGGAATGGGACTAGGAGGCTGAAGAAAATTTTGAGAAGTAACTCAATTTTACTACCCAGACTTGGAGTAAAGGATAATACTCTCATATTCATGCTTAAATATATGTCAGATATAGGTGTCGGACACAAATTCTTTAGGAAAAATGAAGAGTCAGGATAATGTATGTTATATGTATACAGAGAATCCATTGTGCTACAAAAAAAAAAAAAAAATGAAGGTAATTGTAATGCACTGACCAATAAAAATGTCGCCGTCAAACTTACGATCATTGGCCATCAACACAAAGCACATTGTTACTTGTTCAACCAGTAGATGAAGATAAGAAACGTGCACACAGATGCAATGAGAGACAGAATGATGGTATCCATAGACTTTTTCCTCTTTATTGCAGACAAAATATGGTTTACCTGCGCATAATAGACCATGATAGCATATAGGTCAAAATATGACGAAATAGTTGAAAACCAGCAAAGAGAAAATCTTATGTTACTCGGACTCGGTTGTAGAAGTCAGATACGGTAATGTGTCTGACATAAGTATGTTCATTTTTTCCAATATTTTCATATATTCGAAGGGTTCTTGAAGGATCATGTCCTCATTTCCATATCCATGTTTGCACCGGACATAAATGTTGAATTTGGGTACTTCAAAAAAAATGAAGAGTTAGAGCAAGAAATGTTAAAGGGAAACTTTGGGTAAAATTCACACCGATGGGAAAAAATGGTTTTCCATTCAGGTTTAAACTGTCCTCAAAATCATCTAATCTTGGCTCAAATTAGCATGTCTGGGCTATCTATACGGACGAAAAAAATCTCAAATTCACTAACCTATTAGTATATTTGATCATTCAAGATAATTTCTTGCAGAGGGTTCATTCTTTTATTAAATGTACAGTATTTTCAATGTTCATAACTTCATATCTGTGAAAATCAAGGAAAAATAGTTTGTGGGATCCGTAAACCATAGGATGCTTTGAGCACAAAATAAATGTATGAAAGTTGAAACATGTTTAACAACATTAACAAGTATTCATACCGTTGGAAGGCGGCTGCCAACATTGCTGAGCTTTGAATTAATCCCCCCAAAAGTTGAACGTTGAAGGACAAGTGCACCAAAAGTTGATTGAGCTTGTGAAATCACACTATCCATCTGAAAAACCATTCACTCATGTGAACTAAGAGTGAGAGCTGAAAATTAACATAATTCTAATTGTCTTCCGAAGCCAAGGGAGATGCATAGTCATCTAATCTGACAAAGAAACCATCCAAAAAATGGCTGATTAAGAAAACATTTTATACAACATGGAAAATCATTTAACATCTGCAAATTATTTCGTATTCCAAAAATTATTAAATTTCTTTTTTTTTTTTTTTTGACAGATTACAAACAACAATGAACTTTTATCAAGCTGCTTTAATAGAAGCATACACTCAAAGATTGTTGTGCCAAAGAAGGGGATAAAAAAATTGTAAGGCTGCCAATATTCTTAAAATGCTTCTTTACAACGAGTTAAAAACTAGTAAATTATATGTCAATCTTGGAAATCAACCAAGATGGTAGGAACACTTTAATTCATTTTATAAAGCTGACATGAAAAAAAGATGATCAAAAAATAAATTTTAAAACGTAAGAACTAAGAAGGCATGAAAACACATTACACAGCAGTTTTTGTCACTATCAGCCAAACTTGTGAAGGCCACCCGAATATGCCTAATTTCTTCTCAAAACTAAGCATTAGTTTGACATGTCAAAAAGATGAGGACTTAATTAAGAATTTAAAGCCCAATTAGTCTTTATCAGGAAATATTAAGTTTTGCTTTTCCTTGTGTAAGTCAAGAAAGTTATCAGGTTTATTCCAGCTCTTACATTTTCACTAGTTTCCGAGAGTCCAGGAATATCAGTAACTTTGAATCTTCTTGAACATGAATCATCAAATATTCTGTAAATATAAATTATAATGGTCGTTGAACTTTTATCCTAGATCCCAAAGTTTTAAATCCACTAAATAATTGAATGAGACCACACCTCCTAAATAGAAAACGATATAGTACATATCAAATTCTCAAAGATTTTCTAGCAATTTTTTTTTTGAAATTTTATGATCGGCTTTATCAGAACTTTTCCAGACCTGTAAACAACTCTAAAATTGTTCCTTTTAGACCTTAAAATGAAGTAAAAGGAACGAGGCTTTAACATACCCACCTACAAAATCCACTATTAAATCCATGATGTGATTGAGACTTCTTTTAATTTATTTGCTCCATTTTGCTCTCCTCAATCTCATTGTTAATTAGTTAGTCGTTAAACTCTAAGTTCCCAACATCAACTGACATTTAAGGCATTTCCATGGAAGGAAAAAAGCTATGCCATCATACTTGCACAAAGATGCATTGTTAACTAGTAACTGCTATAAGTCTTACATACTTGTGCTGTACTCCGGCTGATGGCTGTATGCTCCCTAAGTAGAGCCTGTTCTGTGGAACCAACACCTTCTTCCAAGTCTAATCTAGTCCGATCAAACTCCCTAAAATCCTCCAGAAGTGAAGCATGTTCTTGTTTAGCTCTAAGGCTAGAGTGGAGACGATTGAACTCCTGCACTTCAATCAGGTCTGAGATCAAGTTAGTGTCTGCTTGGTTCAATCCTAGTAAATCATGTTAAAATTTTTAGAGCAAAAGAATGCATATTTGTATGTTCCAAAAGGAGCTCCATGGTGAAACCTGCAACCGCCTACAGATTTATGAAGCTTTCAACAAATATATATATATATATATATATATATCCCACGTACAAAAGAGAGGTGGTAGAAACAAAAAATACTTTGATATCTCCAGGATAACAAGTTTTATGACATCTAACATTTACTGAAAAAGACCTTAATCTCTTAGCTGCTTTATTGTTAGTTTGTTAACAGATTGGAGAGCATAAAGCCACTGTAGTTTTAGCTTTAAATCAAAAGAGAGGAGAAACAATGGAAAAAAAACTGTGTTACAGTGACAAAAAAGAAAAGGAAGGAGACTCTCTGGCTGAGAAAGAAAAAAAATAATTTAGAGACCACAGCACCTGAGTGAGATCTTGAAGAATTTCCTGATGCCGAGTCAAGGTATGAGAAACAATTTCAGATCCAGCAGATGATAACCAGTCTTGCATTTGCATATTTACTTGTTGTAGCTGTTTTAGTAGTCGGTCTATACCAAATTCAAGATCATTCTCTTCTGAATCAACTTTTGTTGAAGCCTTGGCGGAGACCAACTTACGATATGAATTCATCTGCTCATCCAACTGAGCTTCGAGTTTCCTCGCCTGCAATAATAGTGAAACAACGTTATTCCTTACAAGAACCATTATTTGTTGCCAGAAACAATTACTACAACACACTGTTAACCATTTCAGGATAAATTCAATGTTATTTAAGCAAAGAAAAGGTTCTTAATGCCAAAAAAGGTCAATTCAATGGCATAGTCCTGATGCAGTAAATTTATGGCAGGTCAGAACACTTGCTACTAAAATTTGAAAAGCTAAATGAAATATGGGAGTCAACTAGCAAAAGATTGAAAAAAAAAAAAAAATCAAGACAAAAATTCCAGAGAGAAATTTCTACTTAATTTTTCTGAATGCACCATTTTTACAAAATTTTGACAATGGTGACCCACGGTATAAATGAAGATCATATTCTTCCAATATTAAACGTATCAAGATCATTAAGTAATGCATGCTAAACCCAGCTAGAGTGATGTTGCTCTAATTATCTATGCTATAATGGCATCGTTTTGATGCTAGACATGACAACTCAAGCTTACAAATTATATTACCTGTCAGATAATTAGGTAATGCAGTAGTTAAACTCAAACATAAAAGTCAATTTTATCCTCTACAAAACTTGTTAAAAGAAGGTCTATTACAAGAAGCTTTATCCTCAACCAGTCAGCCAGATGAGCTTCTTCTTATAGAAGGATACGAAGTTCCATTTTTGCGAAATCCTGGCATACAAAGAATCTACTGATATTTGGCCCAGCCTTCGCCTCCACCTCCACCTCCAAAATTTCAAATGGAAATCCTCATTGAAGTATGAATCCATGTGGACAAGTCCATTCCATTTAATTTTTCGACGATCAGTTTATCTAGTTCAAGAAAGATAATCTACTAACTTTTATCTGGCAACACTCTTATCTACTATAAATAAATAAATAAATAAATATATATATATATATATATATATATTCAAATTCTTAGCTACATCATTAGATTTAAACATAATGAAATCATTAGTATTTCCAAATTTTATTTGTTGGCAAGCATATCTACACAAGGTTAAAGTGACTTAAGTTTTCTTTTGCAATATCAACCACAAACCAAAACCATAAGATAAAATGAGCATTTTTACTAAGCAAAACATTTGTCTTCAGCAATGGGTACAGGAAATTTCCAGCCTCCTCACAAAAAATCTCCAATTCTTGGAGAAACCATAAAATCCAAAAAGAAAAAACTCATTGCCTCTTTTTAAGTTACAAAAGACATGAAACTAAATTCCGCATACACCACAGACTGGACCATTCATTTAGGGAAGGAAATAACCAAACAAAAAGACATTAAAACCACAAGCTCGACATCTCAGAAAATAATAAATAAACAAACAGCAATAACAATAAGTTTTAGTAAAACGTAATTCTTAGTTAATGATCTAATTACTTTAAACAGACCCAATTGGTAGGAAATATACCAAACATTTTAACTTTATATATTTACACATATAAAACAGATATGGATTATATACACCATATACATAAGGTGTATATAATCCATATCTGTTTTATATGTGCATCTATAAGTTTTATACGTGTCTATATAAAGTTAAAATGTTTGGTATATTTCCTATCATTTGGATCTGTTTGAAGTAATTAGATCATTAACTAAGAATTACAATTTACTAAAATTGTTGTCTATCTGTTTATATATATGGTGTATATAATCCATATCAGTTTATATGCATATACAAATACATATAAATATCCAAAAATTAAAAAGAAAAAATCAGCGTCGGTAGAGAGAGAATGCAGAGTTCCATTTCATTTCAACAGATTCCAATCAGAAAACTCAAGTACTTTAAAGAAAATTTAGACACCTTGGTCTATAAAACCCGGCAAATATCGTTTCATTACTTGAAAATTTCTAACGAAATCAAAAACAGAATCAGAACAAGGAAACCAAAACTTCCTCAGCAATTCAAACCGAATTCAATCAAATCCAATATAATTGTACAGTGCTACGTTTTTTTTTTTTAAATTTACCACAAAGTTCTCTTAGTTTTTTTCTCGTTAACCAAACGGAATTAAACCAAAAAAAAAAAAAAACGAAAACGAGCAAACCTGTTTGCGCAAAGCATCCCATGAGCTTGGCACGTCCATCGGTAATCGCAGATCTATCGCTCAACAAATTACTCTTCTTTTTCTTTCCATTATTATTTCTATAAATACTTCGAAATTTCTTGTAGTTTAATTCTGTTTGAGGTTTTGTTTATTTATGAGTATAACAACCACCTTTTGTCTGATAGTACAACAAAAGAAATGTACGATTAAAACGTTTCGTTTTAAAGGGGTTGGAGGGGTTGTTTGGAGACGGAGACAGGTCGTCAGCTCCCCAGACCCCACCGGCAATTTGGAAGCCGATTTTGCGTAATTGTTAATAAAGAAACTTTAGCATTCGAGTAATCCGTTGCAGTCATCTTTTTCTACCGTTTTTAAAATTTCTAATGAGGTTGTACATTTGAAACTTATAATAACGACTCTTTCAAATTTCTTTATTTTTCAAAAGGATTAATTATATATTTCGCCCTTGGATCATATATTATCAATATTTTAGACACTTTCATTTTGTTAGCATTTTATTTACTAAAATTTATAGCATCCACAAAACCGATGAAAAAATATTTTTAAAAACATTATTTTACTTTAAAAATAATAAGTTAAAAAAATAGAGATGTAGTTTTTTTAATTGAGTAGTTATTTTTTTAATTAAAAAATAAAATAAAAAATAATTTTTAAGTAGTTACATGCTAAGATTAAAATATTTAAAATAATTTTAATTTTTATATATAATAAAGATAATTTTAATTTAGTTTTTCTATAATTATTTTAATTAAACTCAATCAAGGTTTTACCTGCTTATAGGTCGAATTGGGTCGAACTCGGGTCAGGTTTGAACATGGTATTATTAAATATGCTTGGCCAACCTTGGCTCGACTTAAAATATGAGTTTCGAATTTTGTCCAAACCTGCTTATATTTTTAAATAGATAGTCGTCCACCCATATTATTTTTTTTATAATTTAATTTTTAAAAAATATTTTTTTTAAATTTAATCTTTATTAATTTAATAATTTTTATTAAATTTATAAATATAAATAATTTAACTTAATTTTTAAAGTTTACACTATAATATTATATATATGTATTGTTTATATGACAAAAATGATATAATACATAAAATATAAAATAAATATATATAATGTAATAGTAAAATGGGCTTGGTTGGGCCAGCGTAGGCTTTAAAAGTTTGACTCAAGGCTCTGCCCATTTTTTAATCTGGTTTAATTTTTTCGTCCAAGCCCATTTTTCGAGCTAATATTTTTGTTCAAACCCTTCCAAATATCGGATAAATCTTCGAACTTGGGTAGGTCTAGTCAGGGATTTTATATAATATATGATAAAGATAATTTTAATTTGGTTTTCATGCAATTTTTCTAATTGAGTTGGTGTCATTTCATTAGTGACACCAAACTCATTCAGAGATTTTATATATAATTAGATCTTGACACATCTACTATGTTGATGAATTTTTTTAAGAAAAAATTATATATATTTTTAAAATATTTTTTTTTAAAAAAATTATTTAATAAGTAAGTAGTTTAAAAAAAATACTTAAAAGTAATAATAAAGTTATAGTAGTATCAATGTGAGTTACATTTTTAAGAGATGAGGTAGTTTTTTAGAAAATTATTTTTATAAAATTAAAATACAAAAATATCATTAAAATTATATTATTATTTTTTTATTATTTTGGTTTATTTTGTCTTTTTTTTTTAACTTAATTGATGTCGCTTAACTCAGCGACACTAAATTCGGTTAAAAACTTTATATATATATATATAGATAATTTTAAATAGATATGAACTAACGTGATTACTTGAATAATTGACGTGATAATGAAGTAAAAATATCATGTCAATACTATTATCCCATTATTAGTATCACATCAACATAAAAAATATTTAAAATATTAAAATTTTTTACATAATATAATTTGAATATTTTTAATTTAAAAAAGAGAGAAAAAAATGAAGAAAAAAGAGGTACCTATGACGTATTGGCCCGATGTTGACTTGCCCCAATCTAGACATATCAGCAAAGCTTGCTCGGTCCAAGGTAATTAGATCTTGGGCTAGCCGATTGGTATCTTCTGGTCCTCGTCTCCCTATGATTTTTCAAACATTTTTAAAGTTTTTTTTTTTAAATTTCAATTTTCAGACTTTTTATTTTGAATTTATTAAATTTTTTGAATTTCTAATTTTTTAAAATTTTTTTACAATTTTAAAATTTTTTAATTTTGAATTTAGAAAAAAATATTTTTTTTGAAATTTTTAATTTTCTTTTTTTCCAACATTTTTTTCAAATTTTGAAAATCCTAGAAATTTTTAAAATTTTTTATTTTGAATTTAAAAAAAATCATTTTTTGATTTTTCCTCTTTATGTTGATGGTATATGCTTATTTGAAACCTTTTTCCAATTAATTAGTAAGAATTATTGTATATTTCATATTTATCTATTTTAAATGTTTTATTAATTAGTCTCATAAGGATATTCTTTAAAATTATTTGAAACATTATTTATAGTAATAGTATTATATTAAAAACAATAATTAATAATTTTATATATTATTTTTAACAAATTAAATGAAAATATTACTAGTATAATAACTTTAAAAAATATCTTCACACAAGGTACAATGCTGGCAGTGTATATTTTGTTGACGTATGCATTTACATGGACAACCTATTTATTTGACACGTAAATAAGTGTAAATTAAAATTAAACTTAAAAAATTTAAAAATTTAAAGAAAGAAGGATTCGAAGTCGCTCATTTAGTAGAGGGAAAAACAAACACCACCTAACTAAGCTAAATGTTTAGAAATTAAAATTTGTAAATTTCATCAATATATATTATCATTTTTTTTACATCATGATATTAAAAGATGAGAGGATACTTTAGATCTAATCTAAGCTTATATGCCTCAAAAACATTCTTGTTGTCACTATCCGTTTAAAGTAAAAGTATAATTATCTTAAAATTGATACGGACATGTTAATATAACATTATGCACATTTAATAGAAAATATGTATATATACAATCTTCAAAATTATATGTATATTTTCAAAACACTGACAAATGCAACACTGAACCCCATTTGCTTAAGCATTTACCTGTTCCTCTTCCTTCGAGTTACCAAGGTGTTAAAATATAATGTTTCATTACAAAATACTATGAGTATTAGATATATATAATTTTTAACATATATTTATAGAAGGATTTGAAACCCCTTACCATTTTCCCTTCCTCTAATACCAAAATTATTTCAAACTACTCTAACATAATATTTTTATAATTAATTAAGCTAAGAAATTGAGTTTTATGCATATATAATTATAACAATTAACATTTAGCATAACTACACATACATTTTTTTAAAAATAATAAACAATTCTACCCTATACCTCATTCAATTATGCACTTAATCTAAAAAAAAAAAAAACTCTTAAAGGACCAACATTTTATAACTAAAATTTCTTCCAATGCTATATATATACTGCATTTGAAGGATACAAGAGTTGTTTTATGTCTGCTGCAAACTACTGTATGTTATGCAAAAATTAGCTTAATGTTGGTAAATTTGTAGGTACAAAGAAATGAAAAAGTAATGAGTCCAACTTTCTTGATCAAGTTTAGTACAAATTGCCCATGGACATGCGACAACAAAAATAATATGAGATGCAATTAAATTGTATAAATGATCAACAATAGCAATTAAATTAATTCAAGTTTCCAGCCACGTGCTATTTTAATTATTGTACAAATGATAAACAAATATGACTACCTATAATGTACTAATACACAATTACACATGAAGACAAAGATTTTTGAGGAAGAAAGAGATGAGAACACTATTCTAGATTTAAACAAATTAATTAAATCTGGGTGTTGGGAAACTACCAAACCCAGATGAACTAGAAAACAAAATCAAATGAGATGAAGAGTTGTTAATGGTATGGAATTTCAGCATCCTAAACAACCAGATTATCGTCTGACAAATACTTTTGCTTGGGCTAGAGGCTCCTTCAACAATGACGAAAAACATAAAGAAAAATTTCTAAGAGAAACTTAAGCTTCGAGAAAGGAACCATTTTTTTTTTTAAAGAAACTCAACTTTTAAATCATTTTAATTTTTTTTTTCAATAATTTTTGTCTTTTATATTTGGAGTTGTCGAGGTTTGATTCTTAATCACAATCTAGTACCTCTACAATAATTTAATAATTTTTTACGGATATAAAACTCCTTATTGAGTTTGATTTCAAAAGTAAAGTGATATCAACTTAATAAAAACAATTACATAAAAAACCAAACTCAAGTCAAATTATAATAATAAAATGCGTTAGTGGTCCGTTTGAAAACATAAATTTGGGTTAAAAGATTTAGATTTGGATTTATAAATTCAAATTTATTATTTGGATGCCAAATAAAAAAAATTAGATTTGGATTTGGATAAATCCAATATCAATTTTAAGCGACGAATATTTAGAATTTGAAATTGAGAAATTAAAAAAAAATTACTTTTTGATTATTATTATTCTGTCATTTACAAGTTAAGAATTTAATTTTCATTTAAATCCAAATTCAAATCTTAATTATCCAAATAAAAAATTTTAAATTCATGAATTTAAAAATCATAAATTTAAAATTTAAAATTTCAAAATTCAAATCCAAATCAAAATTTAAATTTCTAAACGTAACGTAAAGGTATTTAGATCTTCCTATTTTTTAATAAATAACTAACTACTAAAAACAACTATTTGTCAATAATTACGTGATCTATTCGTAAAATATTAAAATTATAATTTTAGTGACTAAGGATCAAACCCTTGTAACCTCAATTATTTAAAAAAAAAAAGCATTCACTTTAAAACTTACTTTTTAAATTTTAACTTATTTTCTTTTAAAAATATAATAATTTTAAAAATATATTTTTTTTCACGTGAGAGTGATAAATTCTAATTTATGATATTCCTTTCAATAATTACTGAAACATAGTCGATAATCCACAAGCCTATAAGTAAATATGAAAAAAAAAAATAGAGATGATCTGGGTTCCACTTAATATTCTACAAGTATAATTTATATAATAATAAATAAAATAATAAAATGTCAAAAAAAAGAGAAAGACAACACAGTTATATAAGAAATCTACAAATTCCTATTTAAACGTTGAAAAATATTATGACCTTGCCTCTATCGTTCTTACTCAATTTACTTTCCCACCACAATCAATCAAGTAGCCAAACAAATTAGATCAATTCTTTAAAAAGGCCACTCATTATTCTTAGGCTAAACAAAAGAAACTTATTGTCAATATTAAAACAATAAATAATACGGATAAGAAGAATATCAATGTTCCCTAATTTCCCCATTCTGACATTGAAAGTACAAAAAAAAAAAAAAATCTGTAATTTCCCATTTTCCCCTTCTGTTCCTTCCCAGTCTGCCATTCAAACAGCAACAAATATCCATGCGCATAGTTTACGAAACTGTGGAAAAACCATCCGACTCAACTTTTTTTTTTTGGGTAAAAAGAGAACGTGACTTATTCTTACAAACAGAGGATTCGATCGTCCAAGGGGAGAAGGGAAAAAGGAACATTTGACATCTGATTCATCTCAGACACCTTAAATCAGAGATTTAAATAATAACGTGATGGTGCAAAAGTTCTTTAGCGTTTTTACTTGGTTAGCGCCAGACAAACTCTGCGATTTCCTCTTCTCCACTTTTGCTTCACTCCTCCTGCTACCCTTTTCTCCCGTGACAATTCTACTCGGCTAGGATCCATCCTCTCCCTCGCCGCCTGCCAAAGAGGCTGCTGACCACCTCGGATTGTGCCCCTCTGCTGGTGTCTATGCGCGAGATGCCGTCGTAGATCTCTGCAATGGCGCTTTGATCGCTGCAATGGCGTTTTTTATGTGGAAGTGGCTGCGACGACCCGGGCCCGATTCAGTGCACACCCGACTGGTTTTGCCTGTTTGAATGAGAATCCCTGGTTAATTTGATAAATAGGTTGAGTGTTCTTAAAGAGTTTAAACGTTTGTCTTCTTGCTTTGTGGAGAGGAAACGTTCGTTGCCGAGAAAATGGAGGGAAAGAAAGCAAAGTAAAGGAATTTTTTTTTTTTTTGCGTTTTTTGTTTTCATCTTCTGCATTTTCGACTGGGCATTTGGTATTAAATTTATTCATTCGATTATGCATTTACCAGAGCATAGGATGT
The DNA here is from genome assembly GCA_038381835.1 of Adansonia madagascariensis. Taxonomy (NCBI): domain Eukaryota; kingdom Viridiplantae; phylum Streptophyta; class Magnoliopsida; order Malvales; family Malvaceae; genus Adansonia; species Adansonia madagascariensis. The sequence goes on from JBBYHL010369609.1 coordinate 16,279, forward strand.
TGTTCGGTTGCTGAGAAACTGAATGAAAAAAAAAAAAACAGAACGAAAATAAATAGAAATGATAATTTTTCAAGTCGTTGGGAACTCGGGATTATATTTCCTGGGGTTACGGAGATAGAGTATATTGGCCGAAGACAAGAAGAAAAATTTTGACCTATGTGGATGTGTGTGTGTGTATATTTCTAATTCATTTAGCTTTCCTTGGTTGGTTGGAAAACAAGGGTAAGTAAAGCAAAAGCTCTTGGATTTTGGCATCCAGTGGTTTGCTTTGTTTGCAATTTAGGCAACGAGTTGAATTTAAAATTTAACTCAATCGGTTCAATTATAATGATATTGTTCGAATTTTAATGTATGCAGCTTTTTTACTGTTCTCAAAATACTACCTTATTTATACAATATATATATATATATATATATGCAACAAGTTGCCGTAGCCTACGTGAGCTATAGTGATACTCTTATTTTCCAAGTAACCAAAAATAGGAATTTTAAGTGAAAGTGCATTGCAATGTAGGGCAACATAAATAAATAAATAAAGAAGCATTCTTTCGCATCTACTACCATGGAGGCTATTACAGTTTTGAATGTCTGTTTTTTACTCTTTTTTTTTTTTCTAATTATATGAATATTTTATTGAATTTATATGGGAAATTAAATTGTATCTATGATGTTATTATTAATTATTGAAAATTTTCTTGTGTGAATTACTGTATTATGTTACATGGACTCAGTGTACGGTGTCGGACACAGTACTTTATGTTTTTGACAAATTTTTGCATCAATTTTTGGGGATCAAAGCGTTAAATCGTATTGTCCAAAACATATAGGATACATGTAAATTAAGGTTAGGATCGGGATTTGAGTTTATTTTAGCCTGTTGATCATACAAATATCATCAATTACGGTACTATGTTCCATTTAATTCTATAATTTTCTGGTGCTTATTTTCTCCTCTGTACGTAGATCACTACAATGGCCAAGGAAATAGCTTTTTAGTCATTTTACCTGGTGTCTGCCTCCGAAAGCAAGGTTTCAACTTTCAAACTCTGTACCAAAACTATCCACAAAGGAAAAGAGAAGTTGTTATGAGTAGAATATTTTATGTCGAAATACACAGACAAGCCCGGTTAATGTTGTCCGCAGATTGGAAAGAAGAGTAACTTGCTTGTTGTTAGTTATAAGGTGTCTGCTATATGTGTAAAGCTGGTTTCTCTGCATATCTGAATAATATGGTTCAACAAGGAACTAAAGGGTCTTGAGCCTGTTATGCGATTTCTCGTCTTTTGTTTTTTCCAACCAGCCAAACTCCAATATACACTTGAAAATGAAAGTTAACGCCCGACTTCTCCGACTTTCTTTTTCCTTCTTTTTTTTTTTTTTTCAGGAACATCTATAGCTTGACTATGCTGTTATGCATTTATATATATATGTATATATATGATTGATACACACAGTTCACTAATTTATATCCAAATGCTAATGTGTCACAATTATGAAATTGACTCCTTGCTTATCTGCAATCTCTCCTCATGCAGTTCCAATAATGCAGGTTTGTTGATGGATGCTTTTAATTACCTCCTGAAGCTCCTCACAGTTGATGGCTTTTCACCATCATCCTCGGGCAGCTTGACGGCAGTATAGGTTCCTGCACCACAAAGGGCTCCCAGGATTGGAGCAGTGAAGTAGACCCATATAGCTTTATAGTTATTTGCTGCTATGGCTGGTCCCAATGTTCTTACCGGATTCATCGAAGCACCTGTAACTGGCCTGTTCCACAGTAACCAAAGAAGGGATTTCTAAAGATCATCCTCTTTGAATTCAATTAGTTGCTTACATTGGGATTCATCGACACTCTCAATGCGGTAAGACTTGGTAAAAAGAAGAGGAAGCTATTTTGGAGAGGTTTCTCAAAAATAAGCCCTCCGATATACCCAACAACAGCTATGCTTTTCCCATGCTTGGATTGAAAAGTCATACCAATAGATGGTTCACTAAGATAATTTGAAGTGTCTGATTAAAATATTCCCTTAAATTATTTCAAAATTGCTGCAGAAAAAAAATAAAAAAAGAAGGGTCCACTGGGGATCTTAAGATCTAGTTGTCTCCAATGTATATTTTAATTTCTTGATCAATGAAGCTGGCGGTCTTGAATTACCAAACATGTGCTAATTGTCTCCTTACAGTTTAGTTCTTCCTCAAAGTTATGAATAAACAATAACCTACAAGAGATTACTAAATCTCAACTAATAAGCCAACTTTGTAATCAAATTAGTATTTACACAAAATCCAAATTTTAGCTTTAATTGGTTAATGTATTATTTATTCTTAAGGGATGTCATCTAATAGATTTGAAATTTGAATCTTAATATCGACGACATTTTATTGGTACTTAAATATCGATGACTTTGCTTGTTTTACAAGTATCTCTTTAATATTCGCTTTGCTGTTTATTAATGAATTTTCTTGATTAATAATAATAATAATAATTAATTTAAAAATGTTAAACATACCCTGCTATGAGTATATCGAGCATGACAGTAGCTCCAACCGCGATTCCCGCCAACTCTCCCACCTGCACAATTTCATCCCTCACATTACAAAGATTCTCCATATGCGTCTTCTTTAAACATCAAATTTAACCTTCTAAATTTCTACTCAGACTTGCACAAAAGCAATTATTAATCTCTAAAATCATATTTAATGAATGTTCATACATGCATTATAATTTCTGCATCATAATTTTGTCTCATTAAGGGAAGTTTGACTCAAACCTTTGAGATGATATAAAACGAGAATCTGATTAAATGGTGTCTATAATCATTAATTATATATTATTTAAATATTTTTAATTTTTTATATTTAATGAATTATTTTTATTAAATTAAAAAAAAAAATTGAATAATATGAAAGTGTAAATGAAGACAGTTCCTATAGTACTTCTCTAAGTTGACCTATGATTCCAAGGATGTGAACAACTTTGTATTAGTAAGCTTATAAAATTAAAGAACAAATAGTTTATACATAAATATAGGTTCTAAATTGAAAATTATCGATTGAAAAGTGTTCTTCTCTTTGATTAGCCGGTTTTGAAGTTTTAAAAAAACAAAAGAAGATGAAAAGGGGCACTTACAGCTCTGGTGTCGGTGGCAACAGCAGTGACAACAAACATGAGATTGAAGCTAATAATAAACTCCAAAGCAAAAGCTTGACCAAATCCACCTGAAGGAACTGTAACTCCCCCTCCCATGGTTGGATGAAATACTCCTTTTAGTGCAAATGCAGCACATAACGATGCCATTACTTGAGCTCCAATGTAGACTGGTACCTTCATGCCCAGAAATTCAAAGTTTTCAAAAACCCAAATTTTCATTTAAAAGATACAAATATAATACAGGAAAGCTGGAGGGTTTGATATGGTACATGTTTCCATGGGAAGTGTTTGAGTGCAGCAAAGGCAATGGTGACGGCTGGATTCAGATGTGCTCCTGAGATGTGACCGGTGGAGAGTATAACTATCATGACGGCAAGGCCAGTGGAGGCAGCCAGGCCGATCAGAGTTTCAGAGCCTTGAGTCTTTTGGTTCACAATGGCCGTTGCTGTACCAGCAAAGATTAGTATGAAAGTGCCTATGAACTCAGCTCCCACCTGGGTTTTTGCACAACAAAAAATGGCAAATAGTACTGTCAGCTTTCAAAATCCTTAAAGACTAGCAGAATAACTAAAAGATCTCTTGTTATTCTGGGTGTCTTTTTTTTCATACCTTTCTTGTGAGAGAGACAGGAGGTGGTGGCAATGAGCAAGAGACAGGGGGTAATCTCCCTTCTTCCATGGACCATTCTTCAACACTGAAGCATTTGCAGCTTTTGAGAAGGGATTTTCTACTAATCCCACCTCTCTGATGATCTCCTCTAACCACCCCAAAGAGTGGAGCCCCAGGAGTTCCTGGTGTTGCAGGGGTTGAAGGAGCTGATGGAACTTCCTCATTCTCCATTTTTGATCACTTGAAAACGAACTATAAAAAAAAAAAAATGTAAACTAGTAGTAAATGTAGAGAAGGCTTAAATTTCCGCCCTTGTTTGTCTCAATCCAAATGTCTGGTATTTATAGTACAAACAAGAGTTGACTTAGAGAATCCCAAGAGATAAGAAACAGAAAAAATAAATAAAAACTAAGTTAGTGGTTGAAACTGTGAGATGGGAAAAGTAGAAGGTATAACCACGGAAGTAGTGGAAGGTGGGACATTGAAGAAGTCTAGCAGTAGCTGAAAATAGTTGGAAAGAGGCTTTTAACACGAGACATGTAATAATCAACCCCTTGTCTACTTTCCCACTTTGCAAGTTTTTTTTAAAACTCCAATTGCCTTCACTCAATTATGGGATGGAGACGGAGTGGGCAGCTATAGTTAGCTGCTTACTTTGGTGTCTGCTTTGCAGCGTATTTAGATTTGTATTTTAATATCAATAATTTTTTTATTACAATTTTAATTTAAATTTGAACTCAGACCATTTCTTTGTTACGGGTTCTTTTGGTACATGTGAGATTGGATGCTTTGCCATCAGCATAGACTAATAAAATACTATTAGCTTACATAAAATTGATACCGGGGAATCTTTTAAAATGGACAACTAAAGTATTCAACAAAGTTTGGTTATTGGTGGGGTCCTTTTTTTTCCCCTTAAAACCACATCTCCAACGAAACTAAATCAAAGTATGAAGCTTCGGCAATACTTTAAAGTCGGTTTCGAAGTAATATTGACATAAACCAATTTTAAATCCAAAGATTCAGAAAAAAAAATATATATTAACATGCTTGCATTTTGACAGAAAGAGGGGGAACAATTTCCTGTTGATTCTTTATTATTGATTGATACCATAACAGCTTTGATAAATCTAAAGGCTGTGATTTATTTCTTATTTTCAGAAAATTAAGAAGAATAAAATTAATGCAGAGATTTGAAGTGTAATTTTAAACATAACCATGCATGCGTGTTATGGTATTGGAATATGTTCTTCACTGTAAAAGATAAGTCCGAGAGCTAATCAGCTGATTTTTTTTGATGGGGTTTTGGGGGGGGGGAGATGTGAGAGAATTGGTAGAGACCCCTTTCTTTGATTTCTAAACTAGAATGAAAACTAGCTAGGGATGGTGTTTCATTTGAAAGGAAAATGTTTGGAGATGCATCACTAGACCATGGAATTGCCCATATCTTTGACTGCTGAAGATGGAATGTGAATGACAGAGCGTTAAGTTCTAAGATTAGTTCATTTTATAAAATAAATCTATATTTAATTCAACTTATTCATATAATCATATTTAAAAAATTAATATTTAATAAATTTAAATTATAAATTTTAACATTAATAATTACTTCTTGTATTCTTCTTATAAGTAACATGGTTAGTGCATCTACAAAAGAAGAAAAGACAAAAGCATTAGTTAGCACCATTCGTTTGCTACGACCATACGTTTTAATTTTCTGTATATGGATGTGACTATAAACCCTTTCTTTCTTTTCATTTGCTTTGTATGTTTCATTGAATTTCTATGTTTTTCTTCTTTACATACCAACATGATCATCACTCAAGTTGAACTCGTGAATGTGAAACTAGATATCTTGTAGACTTTGAGGGGTTCACAAATTGATGGAATAATTAAAAGTATCGGAGAAACAG
>JBBYHL010370047.1:0-19623 GCA_038381835.1 Adansonia madagascariensis
TGATATTTCAAAATTTAATATAAAATATTTTTTATTTTTTCATTATTTTTAAATAATAATTTAAGATTTAATAAAAAATATTTTTTAATATTTTATTATTTTTAAATACTATTTTTGATATATATAATTTATATATATAGTTTATATATATATATATATATATATATATGGCAAAGTCATTCCTACACTAAAAGAAAGTAGAGATAAATTGTAATTATAATCTTTTATTAATAATTTTAATAATTATTTTTTTAAATAATTTTTTTCGCTTTACCTTTTTGTAACAATTATTACTCTATATTATTTTTTTGAAATTATCCCTAAATGTTAACGGAGATGACAAACTTTTTAAGTTCATTTGAAGCTGATGGGAAGCGTATGTTAACTCTCCTATCAGTGAGTGGATGTTCAAAGGCGATGCTCATGTGATGTGACTGCTCCCATTCTCTAATTTAATTTTTTTTTAAATTTGATTTGAATGTAAAAATTTTAATTATTTTATTTAAATTTAAATTTGATTTAATAAGAAAAAGATAATAATTTAAAATCAATTTAATTCAAAATTAAATTTAGAATAATTTAAATTTGAAATAATTCAAATATGAAATTATTTGAACAATTAACTCAAAATGATCAAACTCAATAAACCTAAATGTTAAATATAATTGTTTTGAGATCTATTAACTCAAATATTAAAACCAATTAATCTAAATCCGAAATAACTTGAACCCAAAATGATCAAACATAATAAGCTCGAATGTTAAACCTAATGGATCTAAAATCAATTAATATAAGTGTTACACTCGATTGACCAAACTTGAAATAACGTGAACCCAAAATTATCTAAAACTAAAGTAATTAAAACCCAAAATAAATTGAAACAAAAAAAATTTAAACTCAAAAATTTAAAAATTTAAAATAATATAATCTAAATTAATTTAACTCATGATCAATTCGGCTTGTCCAATTGATGGATTCATTTAAAACTATCAGTGTTTCGTATCGAAGACTTGGGCTTCCGGTCCAATTGAATTCAAATGCAAATAATTTAAAGGCCAAAATTTCCTTGAATCCTCGAGTCAAATTATGGAGCCAAATCCATTGGAGCCTACAATTCGGATTAAAATCAATTTCATAAAAATTTGTCTTATAAAATCAAAATCAATTTTAATTCCATAATTGGTTTCTATCTCAAAATTGATTTAATTCATATTTGATTTAAATTAGTTCAAAAGGAATAAGTTAAAACCCAATACTCTTTTAGTTGTTGTTTTTAAATATAGTTTATAATATAATTTTATTTATTTGTATTAACTTGAAAATTTTTGTCTGATGCATCAATTATATCAAAGTATTACAAAAGTTATTATTTTTATATCAATACAAAATTTTACAAAGATAAAAAAATTCAATGTAAAATTTAAGTATTTTTAATTTGTATCAAATAAATTTATTTATATTTTAAGATTAATCAAAAATTAAAAATTTTAAAATAAAGTAATTCTATATAAATTTTTAATTATTTTTATTTATTATCAAATTAATCTAGTTAATAGTGTTTTAATGAAATTAAGCTTTTTATTTATAAATTAGATAAATCTTATTTATAACAACAGTACTATTTTATCAGTTTATCCACCTTCGTCAAGACTGTGCAATCATTCGGTTCAATCAATTTGGTCAAAAAAATTGAAAATCGACTTAATTGATTTTGTTTAGAACAATAATCGAACCGACTGACTTTATTGTTGATAACTGAACTAACTGAACCGACTTAATGTCAGTCAATTTGGTTGATTATCTCGGTTAATTTGATTGTCAACAATAAGTATGGAATTTTAGATACCATTATAAAAGCTTTAATTATTTTTTTTGAAGTGAAATTCCAGTCTAAAAAGTCTTAAAAATGAAACAATATTTAAAATGTTTTAAGGCAAATGTGTTTATGTTTCATACATCTAAAACCCTTTCATCCCAAACAAATTTCCAGCTACATAAATAGTAATATGGAGACTTGATAGGGTTTATGATAAACAATTGGCTCACCTTGGACTCATAGTAGAATCGGGGACGAAATATGGAGATTTAATACGGAGGATTGATGGAGGGGGGCAAAGAATACAAGGGGCGTTTTAGGGTTTTTCAAAGCAAACAAAGGAGAGGCTGGAGGCAGTATTGATGGAGGGAGGCGAGGAGAAGATTATAATATAAGGTTTTTCATTTTTAAGGCAGGAAGAAGATTAAACGTTGGGGTTTTTTTCTTCTTTAAGTTTTCAATTGGTTGGATCATGAGTATTGGTTGGGTATGAGTTTATTTTATTATTAACATTTTTAAAATATATAATATATTATATATAAAATATAACTCGGTTAATTCAGTTTGATTTATGATTTTACTAACCGAGAATCAATTGACTTAACTAACTTAACCAACCTTTAAAAATCGACCCAAACCAAAATCGATTTAACCGATCACCATTATTTTAGTCGGTTAAGTCGATTTCAACCGACTTATGCTCCCCCATACTTTTATATATGCTAGTATATGATCATGTGCATTGCACATGAATATGTTATTAGAATGTTCACGTAAGCATTGTGTCAAAGTATGAAAAATCATTTTAGTTCACAAGAAACTTATAAGATTAGTAAAATTAAAAAAAAATAGAAAACAATGAATAATTAATGATAGAAATTCACATAGATATTTTATATCTTAACTTACACAAAATACATATAATAATATCACAACAAGAACAAAACGTAGGATACATTTTATTCATCGTGCAACATTTAAGCACATCTGAGTTTTAGGTTGTAAAAGATTTAAACATACGATAACATTAAAAATAGAAAAGGAAAATTAACATGCATAACTTAAAAAAAAAAAAAGAAGCAATTGTAGTATGAGAAATATATTGACATAACAACAAAGGCGGTTGCGATGATTCCCAGATAAAACCTATATTGTTAAAATGTTAATATCATACAACATTTTTAACGAATAAAGAAAATAAAAGAGAGCTTAAAGGTATAAATAGTGATAATAAAAATACATTCAGCATTAATTTTATGAAAACAGAAGTGAAACCAAAATAAAACTAACTACGCAGAGGATTTATAATTAATAAAAAAAAAGTCAAACGTAATCGGGATAAATAACAAATGATAAAAAACTAATGTCCTAAAAGTTAAACAACTTTTGAACACAAAAAAACCACTGGAGTTAAAAAAAATCTAACATTTGACTGATCCATGTGTCCTCTCTACCAGAACTCTTCTTTTTTAACATGATGAAAGTAAGAAAGTATGGATTCTTAGCTTGTGATCATGAAGGGAGGATCGTTAGACGAATTGCTCTTCCAACTGATTTTAGATGGCCACCATAAAATAGCAGAAGCTTAAAGTTGCCACTGATTATTTAGGCTAGGAATGATCGGATGTCTATCAAATTCGATATTCTGGGTCACGAAACTTGAAACATTGATTTTATGGTCTGTGTGGCCCAAATATTCAACGGTTGAGTTGGTTACGTGTGGTGAAGTATCAACACCCCCAAAACGCCCGAAATTAGTACCTTCTAGTTATGTCTTAACTTAGTATTAGTTTCTCCAGTTTTGACTTTTCATTATTTCAATATAATCTCTTTTTATGATGAATTTTGTATAAAATAGTAAATCCAGGTTTTAAGAAAAGTTTTAATCCCATATGTATCTCGAAGAAGTGAGAAACATAGAGATTTCTTATAAAAATAATCTTCGGATTTAATTTTTGAAATAGGATATTTCATGTCAAGCAATGAAAGGATACCAACATGAAACATTGCTCTTATGATTTTTTTAAAATGATTGGGAAACATAAATGCAAGGCGAATAACATGGAAAGAAATGTGTTAGTAAGACAAAAAAATGAGATAACATTGCATAAAATAAATCACACAAAAAAGAAAAGAGGAGGGACGATCGGAATGTATCTTGCAATTATCATTGGTTATCCAGAAATAACAAATATAACAATTTTTGAGATGCGTTTGGATTTAGTGGTTGCTTAAGGTGTGAAAACCGGATCTGAATTTTGAAAAACCTAGAGAAAATTCAAGAGAGAAAATTTGATTTTTGATGATTTTTTAAAAGACGAGAATGGAAAGCTTAAATTGACAAAAATTAACTATTTCTTGACAAAGGTGACATTTTTAACATTTCTTGACAAAATTAACGATTTTAATTTCAAAGGTAGGAATGGATAAAAATGAAGGTTGATAATATTTGAAAAAATGTTCATCCCTTGATCCGAGCCTAGGGGTGGGCACATATTTTTTAGACTCAATGGCGATGGATTAGCCTCACATGGGGGTGTTTGAATGCCTTGGAGAGGGATTTCAGAAAAATCAATTAATTGTGACAAATGGTAAAATAGGAAAAAACCTCGCGCTAGTCCCCTTTTTGATTTTATTCTGGGCTAATCTGAAGGTCTTAAGGGTCGGGTGAGGTACCACTAGAAAGATAACTCGATGATGACTAATATAAACATATTCCAAAAATCCTGAAAAATCACTTTCTAGGTGGAAGTTGGGATTAGTTCAACACTAGTAGCATGCGTAGGGAATACGACACAGTAGAATTTGAAAAATTATCCCAAACTCATTAGAATCATTAAAACACAAACGAAACACTTTTGGAAAGGAAATTTTATGAAATTTTTGAAAAAAAATTAAAAATCCAAAAAAAAAATTTGAACGATAAAAAATGGCCCAAATAGAAAGCAAATTGGTAATTCTAAGGGTTCCAGATAGCATTGGCTTGAAAAATCGTAACTCCCTCATCTGGAGTGATTCGAGGGCAAATGAAATACTTTTGGAAAGGTAATTCGATTCCCGTTAAGGGAAAATATTATAAAATTCATGAAAAATGTTTTGGGTTCAAAAATGATTTTTCAAGTTATGACTACAGTGTTGCCAACATGAAACAAGGGAAATTTTTAGTTTTTCAAGCTTCCTAGAACTAGAATCGGACTATAGACATTCAACTGTCCATGGCAAGATAAGGTCAATATAGTGGCTTCACAAGCTCATTCGCATACTCTCAGAGTTATTTGGGATAATGGGACAGCCCATTAATAATGTTGCTAGTGAGGAACTTTAGACAACAAGATCAAGGCACCAACAAGTTGGGACAATTTAAAAGACCTTTTTTTTTTTTGAAAATCAAAATATTTAGCGTCATTCAACTTTAAATCTAGACATGGAAAGCTTAATTTTTCCTCAAGATGGAAAGACCAATAGATAGAAACCTTAAGTCCATGTTAATCTTTATTTATTGAAGTTAATATAGCCTTAAATTGGGGAGCTTTTGAAAAATAGATTTTTGACAAGCATCAAACAAGCATTTTGACAAGCATGTGATGAACTAAATATAATATTCATGACAATAAACATAGAAGACATGCTCAAATAAGAAAAGATGGCATTTAAACATGAAATGATAACAAAAATGCAAAGAAATGGACAAGAAAATGCATGGAGGTGTTAACTTCATGAATGGCATCAATAATATTGCTATGAAAATGATGTGAACATGCTTAGACAAAAAAGAAAAGCTTGCTGAAATTTTAAGACAACATCAAAACATGCTTTCAAGATGAACAAAGCATAAAAGCATAGAGAAATATGGTAAAAGGATCAAAAAACACCAAAAGTCCTAAGTCTATGACAACAAGGCCACAAAATGCATGAATATCCTAGCATAATGTCATGGTCATCATATTCAAGTCTCGTTAGAATGATGAAAATGTAAAAAGCAAGTGAATGAATGAAGAAAGAATAAGAAATATTCCCCAACCTTGTTGGTGATGTTGAGCAGAAAAATCTCTACACTTATGGCTCATTTTCTTCTTTTCTTTTACTATGGATTAGCGAAAAAGGTGGCCAAGAATGAGCTTGATGATTGTAATATCAATGGAGGGGGTTTTGAGAAGAAATATGAAGGCATGGAGAAGAGCTACGAAAATAGTATTTTTTTTTAAACGTTGGAGGCTGATGTAAAAATGTGTCTAGTGTTTTTTGGCTGATGTAAAATATATCTTATATAAGATTTAATTTCAGTGATCAAAGACCTAGCAAAGGCAAGGCATTTAAGACATTTGAGATGTACAACATGGTAATTCATTATACTAATACTATAGGGGAATGGATCTTTAGCGGCGTTTTTTTAAGGTTTAAGTGGTGTTTTTCAACGCCTTTAAAAAAATAACGGCGATTTCCTAGAACGCTACAAAAAATGTCTCAAAAAATTGCATCGAAAATTTTAGTGTTTTTTTTTTATAAAAAGGTCGCTAATTTAGAGGGATTTTATACACATTTTACGGCGTTTATAAATGACATTAAAGATTAAAATTTCATAGTTAAGAGAAACTCCTCAGCGACATTTCATAATATAAATGCGCTAAATTGAAGTATTTAGTGGCATTTAAATTGAAAAACACCGCTAAATGAAAGTATTTAGTGGCGTTTGAATTGTAAAAGTAGCTAAACATTTTTATTTAGCGATGTTTATACTACACAAATGCCACTAAGTACTTCCATTTAATGCATTTATAGTTAAAAATGGCACTAAATCTGACTAATTAATGGCTTTTATTTTAAAAAATGCCACTATTCTTTTGCATGTTCATTAAACATCATATTAATAGCGACGTTAAAACACTGCTAAATTTTTAGAATTTATTTTTTTTGAAAATTTTACTTTTTTTATATTAATGTCATATTTTTTGATTTCTTGTACAATTGTAAATAAATATTTTTATTTACAATAATCTTATAGCAGAGCTTCGAAAGAAAACAATGTCAAAATATATAAAAACATAATTTTATATTATAAAATATCTTTATACAACAATTTTTTCCCAATTCAGTTAAAAACAAAAAGTGCTTAAAACTTAGAATAATGTAAAAATTAAAACTGCTGCAAAGCTAAAGTTGAGTCGATAGAAAATAGTTTTTCATAACACAAACATTATCATTTGATTAACCGTAATATACAAAATATATATTAGATTAGCATACATATGTAATATATATCATTAATTTAAATAAGTGAAATAACTTAAAACTAAGATATTATATTACATAAGATGACAGATTTTGTAAGAACTTTTGCTGCATTAAATCAATCATCGAGTCAAACTTTGATTAGAGTGGCTCATATCTTCTTCTGTCTTCTTCTCTTGCTTCCTCTAACTTAGCTATCTGTGCTTGTCTCACCGTTTTTGCTTCCTTAAAGCGTTCTTGCATAGTTTTCATCTCATGTCTCAACGTCTAAACTTCCTGTGTAGAGCGAGTTTGTGAACAGCTATATCGTTGAAAACTAGCACCATAGTAGGTGGATGGCATTTGACCCATTATGAGACCTTGAACCCGTCCATGTCTTTCTTTTCCAGCAACATCAGTGAATATTTCATTTTTCACATCATGCATATTCATTAAGCTATCTGATAATATAGTAACTTGATATTCAGTCATTTTTTCCTTAGCTTTTTCCTGTAAAATAATTAAATTAATATTATAGTTACAAAATAGGTTTCTAAATTGAAAAAAAAAGTATATTTACCTTAACATGCCACTGTTTGATGTGTCTCAATATTCAAATAAAAGCTATCTTTCTTTGTGTGAGTTAATTGGAATAATTTAACTTATCCTATTTTTTCACCTTACTTTACTTTCTATAAAGTAATATTTAATGTGATATTTATATTAAAACATTATAAACAATAACAACATTTTTTTGATCAAATTTAGAAAATAAAAAACTTATTTTCTCATGTGCTTTTCTAGTAAAGCTATTTGAACCACTTGTGTAATTATATTTCTGTTGCCTTTTACTAGAAAGTCCTACTTGTACATTAGTCAAACACATAAATAATTATATATGTTACGAAAAATTGTATTATAAAAAATACCAAATACTTAAATAAAAGCATCATTATACCTTCCCTTTCTTCGAATACCAGAAGTCAACAAGTTTCTCATACTGCCAACCAACCACACCACGTGATATGTTTCGTTTTGTGACAATGATATCAGTATTTCAATCGAAGCACTTCTTCTTCAAGTTATGCTTAAAATCTTTCCATTTTTTCCACTGACTTCAAAACATACGATGGTGGCATATCTAAAGCCAATCGTTGCTGAAATGAAAAAAAAAAGTTTATAAAGTTAGTTTTGATTAGAAACAAAATTCTTAAGGTAATCTGTCAAAAGTAATGTGAAAGAATTTATTTTGGTACCTCAACAAAGTCCAAAACCTTAAGCTTATAACTTTTTGGCACTTCATGCCATGATTCGTAATGGATTGGCACCTTTCTCTGATTTCGAGCAATCATACCTAGAAAGCCAACTAATACTTATGCTTCGGGACCAATTGGCTGGTTAACACTATTTTTAGAGACAATAATATATTCATTAGGAGGTAGTTCCCATAACTCCTTCAAAGTAGTACGACCTCGAGTTGTGTGTTGCCTAATATTATCGACTACAAAAAAAATAAATAAAATTAACAACTTTAGAAATTGGACAATTAACATAAACAAGAACTTTTATGTCATCTAATAATACCTGCGTTCAAATTAGTATGAACTACATTCTCTGTAGTTGTATTTCCTAAAGGCATATCTAGGATTGTCGAAGAAGATGCAGCCAAAGCATCAGCGGGTTCTGGTTCTGAATGGGTGTGAACAATATTTAAATCCTTAAATCTTCTCCTCGACATATTTTCTACAATAATTTTAAGTTAATAATAATAGAATTACTTGTAGTAAAATGCAATACTTATTAAGCAATAAAATGACAAAAGTATAAAATATATAATAATCTTATTAAATTTACTTTATCTATCAAGGTTCATAAATGTATTTATCAATATCTTTATGAGCCTAATGAACTTCTGTACTAGTACTAGGGATATTCTTATCCAAGTTTTAATCGACAAAAGGCAACGAGCATTTAACTCTTTGTTCGATATCATCTTGACATTCATCAGCCATATCAAACAAATCTCTAGGTGTGTTACGAAGTATAACATACCAACCTTCATCATTTGGATCTTCAGAGTAAAAGACTTGTTTTACTTGAGATGAGAAAACATATGGCTCGTCAATCAATTATTGTCCAGTATGAATTAATCGAGAGAAATTCACCATCGTAAATCCAAATTGATCTTTTTTAATGCCTTTAGAAGTATTCATATCAGCCCAATCACATCGAAACAACATGACCTTCCACTTGCCATAATAATCCAACTTAATGATATCATTAATAATTCCAAAATAATCCACATTTCTTTCCACCGGATTACTATCCCTAGCGCTAGCATAGCTTGTAGTTTAAGAAGTAATAACTACTCCAGTATTTTAAGTTCTCCTAAATCTTTCACGAGATTTTGTATGAAATCTAAATCCATTAATGATGAATGCATTGTATCTTTTCACAATTTTGTTCGATCCTTCTAAAAGACATTTTACTTCTTCGTTAACATCTCTTCCACTCCAAACTTACTACAAGACAAAAAAAATTCATCATTTTCTATGGAAAAAGGAAAACAACATACTAAACTTAATGAATTTAGAAAGAATTATGTTATTGATAATTTTTCTTAATCACTTGTGAAAATTTTATGTGAATAACTTATCAAGCTCATGGAGGTGTAATCATCGAGAATGTAGATGAGCTCTTAAGTTGTTTCTATACTTATAATGAACAAAAAATGTGTTAAATTAAGAAAACACAAAATTTTAAAGATTTTTTGTGAAAAAGAAATACTATATTAAAACTTACTTACATAACGATTCCACTGAATCATTGTAGAACAGCACATATCGATGCACTTATGCCCAAGATTTATCATCTAGCTCTACCACTTCAACTTTACTAATTGGTTATCCAAAACTTTCAAATAAGTATGTCTCAACTAAGTTATTATGTGGGAACCCAACATTTCTTCCCGATCTGTTAAATCTTGTTTCAACATCTTCCAAACATCTTGCACAAAATGTCACACACTCTTCTATTAAATATCCTTTTGTAATTGACCTTTCCGAGTAGCATTTGTTTCGACAATAGGATTTTAACTTTCCTAAAAACCTATAATATAATATATAACAATATCAATGTCTGCACCTAAACTTTATGTTGAAGATAACACTATAAAAAGATAATAACATAATACCTCTCTAATGGGTACATCGACTTTTGCTTCATAAGGTAAATGGACAACCAATGCACCATTATGGTAAAGAACAATGGAGGAAAAATTTTTTCTAAGTGGCATAAAGTTAGAGTAGCTCGATCTTGAAGTTTTTCAAGCTCTTCGATCTTGAGAACTTTACAACAAATAGCTTTTATTAGATTACTAAGTTCAATTATTCCGGAGGTCACTTGCTTTGACATAAAACAACGCAAAGCAAATGGAAGTAATTCATGTATTAAGATGTGATAATTATGTGACTTTAAGGAAGAAAGCCTTTGATCTTTGAGATTCACGCATCTTGATATATTAGAAGCAAGTGCATCCGAGACCTTTATATCTTTTAGTACCTTACAAAACACATCCTTTTCCTTTGTGGACATCCCAAAGCAAGCAAGTGGCAACTTTGACCTTCTATTAGGAAGTAATTTTAGATGAAGATCATAGCGAATTCCCATGTCAACTAGGTGAAGCCGACTCTTTGAGTTGTCTTTTGTTTTTCTATCCACATTAAAAATTGTCCCAATTATATTTTCACAAACATTTTTCTCTATATGCATCACATCAAGGTTATGACGCAATAAATTATGCTCTCAATAAGGTAGCTAAACAAAAACTTCTTTTTTTTTCCATAAATCTACTTCATTTGGATCATCTTCTTCATCTTCCTCCCTATCGCTTTGATTATCAACATCATCACCTTCATACACCTCCCTCGTTCTTTTCCTTGATAATGTGCTACTCGTTTGATTGGTCTTTCCATAATTGAAATTGATATTTTTCAACATCAACAAGATATTAAACACAATAGGAGGCTCAGGTGCTTTTCTAAACTCTTCAATGCTATAAAAAATATGTTTTTGGAATCGAAATCTATGGTTCTGATCTAGCCACTAACTATGTCCCATATAAGCGAATTTATTTCCGTCATATAGCCATGGTAAACATATTTGCGCAGCATAGTAAGGACAAGCATAACGACCTTTGGTGCTCTTCCCAGAAAGATTTGCATAAGCAGGAAAATCATTTACAATCCATAGTAAAGCTGCACGAAAATGAATGTTCTCTTTTTTTAGTGCATCATGTGTGTCAACTCCTTCCCATAACTGTTTTAACTCTTCAATAAGAGGTTGCATATAAATGTCAATATCATTTCCTGGACCTTTTTCCCCAGGAATTATCATAGACAAGATAAAGGACGATTTTTTTAATGTAAATCCATAAAGGTAAATTATAAGGAACCAAGACAACCAGCCAAGTACTATAAGAAGTACTCATCATTTTAAACGAATTAAAACCATCAAATGCAAGTCCAAGCCTCACATTTAGAAGATCATTAGCAAAGCATGTAAATTTTTTATCAAACATTTTCCAAGCTAAAGAATCCGCAAAATGCCTTAATAACCCATTATCAATCTTTTCATCATGATGCCATCTCACAGAATCAGATGTTTTTGAAGACATAAAAATTCATTGAAGTTTTGGCATTAAAGGAAAATACCTTAAAATCCTTGTAGGCTTTTTTTTAAATGTGTTTCACCTTTAAGCTTAAGCACATTATCTTCTACATTTTCATCCAACCATCGAGACTTGCCACAGACATGGCAACATATAGTCATTCAAGCAACTATGAATTTTCTCATATCCAAAACCTAAATCTTTTATCATCTTCTTAGCATCCTTACAAAACTTAGGGATTTTTGCAAAAAGAAACATTTCTTTAAGAAACTTTAATAGTAGTGTTAAAAAATTTTTTGTCCACCCACTTAAGCATTTCAAGTGAAAAAGATAACTACAAAAAGATAATTTTGGATGCTTAGATCCCTCATAAAGTTCTCTATTCATTTCATCAAGCAACTTATAAAACCTTGCCACTTCTCCATTGGGCTCTTGATCACCTACTTCTCTTTTTATCTCAGCAAAATTATTTATTCTAGCAATGTTCTTATTTAAATCCAAAATTTCTAGTGTAGAAGGTTGAAAACTATGGTTATGCATGTTAAACACATCTTGCAACATGCTTTCTATGTTATCTTCTCTAGTAGACTAATGTTGACTGTTATTGGTGGAAATTTGAGGAACTTTAAAAGATGATCTAGAAGGTATAAACTCTCTATGAAAATATCATTGTGTGTACCCTAGGAAAAATCCAAAATAAATTAAATGTTTATAGAGAATTTCATGCATATGCCAATCAATATTAGCACACTTCAAACAAGAACATAGTATCCTATTATCTTCGCTTGCTTTATAAAAAGCAAAATTAAGATTTTGCACTCCATCTATGTACTTTTACTTAGCCTTGACTTTTCCATCCAACTTTTATCCATTTCCTACTTAAGAAAGTCTAAATACAAAAACAACATAACATAAGTATTTAAATATAACTTACTATAGCCAAGGCCAAACAAAATGACAATTAAAAAATTAGCTATAAATTAGCAAGCATAACAATCCATTTAAAGCATTCTATATTCATAACAACAAATACCAATAATATAAGCTCCTTACAAAAGAAATTTTCACAATATTATAAAATAAAAATACTTTTTAATTTAAAGAAGAATTAGAAAGATAGTTAACCTAAAAGAAATGAGTTAATCTTGACAACTTTAGAGTATTATGAGAAGATGGATGATAAGCGACAACACTAAGAAGAAGATAAGAGTCAAAAGGACTCAAACTTTTTTCTTTATCCTCCACCTCAAATGAATCTACAAGACTATAACATCAAAAGGAAAATTCTACAATTAATGAAAAATAACTTGAATTGTAATCAATTCCTCATAAAAAAAAGTATCTAAACCACACAAATATAGTCACTTGTCTAATTATAATAAAGAACAAAAGAAATGGAATATATATATATATACTAATATATATTATAATATATATATTGTAATATATATAATATATAGCATATATATTAGTATATATATTATACACTATATATGATCAATTGATTATCAATTTAAGGAATGAAAAAAATAGTCCTTGTCTAGTAAATTTGACATTTTTATTTACGAGAAAAAGGGAAGGAAAGCATTGAAACAAACTATCACTTTATATAATTTGGAGCCATACTTTAGTCATAAAATAAAAAAGAAAATATATTTTCCATTTGGAAATTAAGAAAAAAAATACCATGAAGAAGGTGAAATAAATGCATGCCATTTCCACAAACATTAGCAGAAAGTAATAAAACAAGAACAAGGCAAAATAACTACCATTTGCCCTCTTGAAACATCAGAAACTTATGAAAGAACAGCACGACAAAAATCACATTTTAGAATCTAGATTTAAAATGCAAATTTTGAATCTATAAAATCATTTATAAATACCCTGGTGTAAAATGAAATACCAAGTGGAAATTTACAATAGAAACCATCAAAGAATTCTAATTACAACCCAATTACAAGGTGAATGAGACATCAATTAGGGAAATAGCCATTAGCCCTTAACAATTGAGGATCCAGATTAAAAAACAAGAATGCAATGAAATTCAAAATACCCCATTTACAGCAAACATCATAAAAAACCCTAAATCAAACATTAAAAATTATGCCAAAATTAAAAAATACTCAATTAAATCCAGATTTAGAGAGCAAAAAGGAAGGATCTAGTATATCCCAGGCAATAAAACTGACAAATTGAGAAACAAGACAAAAGCAAATTTGAAACTTAACACATTTGAAAGCATTGACAAAACCATCCAACATATGCCACATAAGATCCCGAATGCTCTTGATTGTTCTCTAATTCAAGACTACTCTCTCTTTGCTACGGATTTTGGTCCTCATTTTCCCCATTGAAAGACCATCTGGAAAAAACCCCTAAAATATATATATATCCTCCTATATCTCTTAGGTCTTTCTCTTCTCTTCAAGTTTTGCCATTGAAAAATTTACTCTAACAAAAAAAAAAAAAGCTTGCAAAGGGTTGTAAAAGAAAGAAAAGTGTGGATCGACAGACAAGTAATGGTGGGCATTTGCCTTAATTTCTGTATTAACAACTATTAAATTCAAAGCACACTTGAAAGGTAACAGTAATAGAAAGAATATTCGTGAACTTTTTGTAATCTTTAGCTCTAATCAGTTATAATTATAAAAAAAAAGATGATCAAATTAAATAAAAATCTGAAAAAAAATACCAAAAAGCATTAGAGAAAGAAACTCTAGATTTATTGCTTTAAAGGATAGGAGAATGAAACCTGAGAATGCGTAAATAGATAGAGAGTTTAACTTGGAAAAAGAGAAGATAGAACATAAATGAGAAAAGGACCAATAGTGTTCATAAAGTAAAAGAGCACAATAGCGGCTATGATGGCAAAAAATTTAGCGATGACTAGGGAAAGAGATTTAGGGATAATGGCATAGAAGACTGCAAAGGGTTTTTCAGTAGAGCTTGATGGTTTTTTCTTCATCAAATTTGGGAAAAATCTATTTAGAGATATTAATTAAGACATTAGCAGCATTTAACTAAAGAAACACCGCTAAATAATATAATTTAGCGATGTTTATTATAAAAACTCTGTGAAATAAATAAAAGAATGGCATTTTTAATTATAAATGCCATATATATAACTAAAGAAACTCTAGATTTGTTGCTTCAAAGGATAGGAGAATGAAACCTAATAATGTGCAAATAGATACAGAATTTAACTTGGAAAAAGAGAAGATAGAACATAAATGAGAAAAGGACCAATAGTGTTCATAAAGTAAAAGAGCACGATAGCGGCTACGGTGGAGAAAAATTTAGCGATGATTATGGAGAAAGATTTAGGGATAATGGCATCAAAGACTGCAGAGAGTTTTTCAGTAGAGCTTGATGGTTTTTTCTTCATCAAATTTGGGAAAAATCTGTTTGGAGATATTAATTAAGACATTAGTGGCATTTAACTAAAGAAACACCGCTAAATAATATAATTTAGCGGTGTTTATTATAAAACTCCGCTAAATAAATAAAAGAGTTGCATTTTTAATTATAAATGCCGTTATATAATATAATTTAGTAATGCAAGCTTTAAAATAATGTCATCCCACTATTTTAGAATAGCGGGATATTTGGTGCTTTAAAAATTACCGCATAGTTATAAATTACTATTAGTGATATTTGGCTACTCAAAATGCCACTAAGATTAATTTATTAGTGGCATTTATATTAAAAATCTACTAAATTCTCTCTTATATTTTAAACACCGAACCTCATGACGTTTTCTAAGAAAGCACCACAATAAAAATGCCACTATAATGCCAGTTTGTTGTAGTGTAAGGAGCAACCTTTCAACATTTTATTGGTTGTTTTATAGCCTTGGCAACGGGAAAAGATCATGTATGAGCTGATATAACAAGTAAAGTTTGACTTGCCTTTCATTAATCCATATTATACCATAAAATGCCATTGCAACAATCTTAATAGACCATTCAAAAACGTTATAACCCAATGCTTAAAGCCCAGATATGAAATCTACATGATTCTTAGGAAGTTATATTTAAGATTAAATGATTTTTGTGGCCAAAATCATGACCAAATTCATGTTTCAATGTCATGGTGCAAAGGGGTAAAAATGGAACAAACTAGGCAAATTTACCTGTACGTATCGATACAAAGAGTTTTGCGTCAATGTAGAGAATAGATTTTGCTCACATGTATCGATACGTTGAAGATTATATCAATACCATGAAGGCTATAATGATACTCCCATTTATGTATTGACACATTTTTGGCTAAAACTCACGATTTTTGCTATGACATAATTCTATATCGATGCAAATGCCAATGTATCGATACCTTAGACAAATGTATCGATATAGGGCTTTTGTATGATGCAATAGTGGATTTTGGGATTTTGATGACGTAGAGGCCTTGTATTGATAATAAGGATCATTTATCGATACCTTCTCATGGAAATGTGAATTTTACGCACCTTTAACTCTCTGAACACCTCACTTTAGCAGGAATGATGTATGAATGACCTGAGTTTGTCTAGATGCCTTGATAGTGCCTCGAATGGTGACCTTTGGTGCCTTAGAGGATGACTCGGACAAAATAGGGTGTCTACACTTTTAATACTAAACCTCTATACATCAAATTCAATTTCAAAATTTGTATGAACTTTAAAGTAAACACGAAAAAAATGATTAAAAGTATTGTTGATACATAATAACTAATGAATTATAACATATTTGAATTGAATCACCAAAATAAAAAATAAATGAAAAAATTAAAGAAAAATTAAACAACAAAATTACCAAATCAGAGAACAAAACCAAACAAAAAGCAATCACCTTTACCCCATGGCAATCTTAAAACCCAACAATCAAAGTACAAACATAACAAAAACATACGAAAAAGGTAACGATAACATCTCCAAATCAAAACCAATAAACTCGAATAATAAGAACAAAGAATGTCATGCAACAAACATACATAACTAACACAAAGCAAGAAAAACAAATCATAACAAAAAATAAACTAATTGTAGGAAAAGAGAAAGGGAATAGAGAAACTTAACTAACATCATGCTAGAAACCATACCTTAACTCAATTTGCCAAAAACTTCTTTGAAAGAAAAGTACTCTTCTAACCATATCATAAATTGCTTCTATTAATAATATCCAAAGCATGAAATAAGTAATGATAAAAAAATTTAAATTTAAAAAGAGAAATTAAAAGCTTACACAAACATAGAAAGAAAGATAAAGCAAGCAAAAAAAAAAAAAAGAGTTAATGAAATCCCAAAGCAACAAAGCCCAACAAAAATAAAACTGAAAAGGCCAAACAAAATAAATGGACAAAATAGAAAATAGTCGAAAACCCTTAAAAGTATGAAAAATACTTCTTATACCCCTTAAAATTAAAAATTAATGTATAGTAGATAAGGATTTTGCCTAATTAGTGACTATTTAAGTTTGGTTTAGCATTATCGTTGGAAAATTTTGAGTTGAAAAAGTGTTACTTAAAAATAAAAGAGTGATTAAAAAGTGTAGTAGAAAAATGTGACTTAAAAATTAAGTGTTTGGCTTTTTTTTTTTGAAAAAGTATAGTAAAAAATTGAAATGTTAAAAATATATGTTTAAAATAATAAAAGTTTAAAAATATGAATATAATAAAATCTTTTTATCCAAGTGTTAGCTTACAAATTACAAAAACACCATTTCTTGGCTTTTTTTACTTGAGTTGCTAAGATATAATTTCAACCACAAAAAAACCATAATTTTTTACTCGTTTAGTATTAAAGTTGCGGTGAAAAACAATTTTTGGCCTAAAAATTTATGCCAATAACAATGCTAATTGGAACCTTAATTGATTGGTTGTTTATTCAAGTTATAGTAGCTTGTTGTAATTTTAGTACAGTGCTCTAATCTAGTCCAGTGTTGGCATGTTGAATGTAAGGATGGGTAGATTGGCGCTGTATGATAAAAAAATCAAATATCCATACTAAATAATTCGATTTTTACAGATTTTGATAACTTTTGGAATTGGATACTAGACAAAATATTTGTAATAGATTCAGATTAGATTTTAGTTGCTTGGTTTTGGTTCAAATATTGTGAGAAATATTTGAATCTATTTTACTTATATGGATAATTGCTTTGGATATCTAAATCCATATTTATTTATATATTCAATCTTGATTTTATTTTATATTTTTATTTTAAGAATATATTTAATGCACTGATGATTATTGCTATTTGAATTAGATGCTAGTTTAGATAATATTATTCAGATAATAAGGAAATTTAGGTATCATATAAATTAAACAGATTAGGATATTTATAAATTAGAAATAAAAAGGGCAATTTTCATAAATAAATTTTGGTGGTTCAAGTGGCATCCTTCCAAATACAAATATATGCAAATTAAGGATATGGGCTTTGACTTGACTGACCTGAGTTCAAGCAAGAACGAAACAAAAGAGATGGTTGAATTAAAAGCCCTTGAAAAGGAAAGAAAAGTCTAATTAAGGTTCACGATTGATGTTTAGATGAGTTGCAGGTGTAGCTTTCGCATAAGTGAGAAGGCAAAGAAATAATTAATGGAGCCAGGAAGAGAAAAAGGGCAAAGGAAGCGAAGAGCGATGGAGTGGAGCCATAATAAATGTGATGGAGATGTCTTCAAATCTTGATTCTCTCAAAAAGCTACTTCTCAAGAAAGCCATTTTTGTTGATGAAGATGCATTTGCCAAAGCTTCTCTTATCTCTGAACAAGCCCAAACCATTAAGGTTTGAATCCTGATACGGATTGTTATTGATTTGATCTACACAACATTAATTAAGCAATAACTATAATTATGTCATCTAATCAATTGAAAGCCTCATAATTCCTAATCTAGCGAGTGTAAGTTCTTGAACAAAGGGTTGAGATGCTAGAAAGAAAGGTAGATGCTACAATCACAGCAGTTGCACGTGCTCATTTAGAGAAACAACAGGCTAAGGCCGTCCATAAAGCTACTGAATTGCATGCCCTTGAGGTTACAAAGTAGTTAGAGAACACCACAAGTAGATATCCCCCCCAACCTCAGCTCTTATTTCTTATTTTACCGAAGTTTTAATTTAGGCAATGGCAAAACAAAGATGATACAATAATATTTTACATTCTTAGGTTGCAGAAGTATTTGAACTGCACATGGAAGAGTTACGAGTAAAGCAAGAAAAAATATCTAATCACCAAAATTCAGACACTTGGTGGAAATGATTCTCGCTTGACTATCGTTGAATGAAAAACAAATAATGAAACCTGTTTCTGATTATACTATGTATCAGATTGTCGTTTTTAATGTAATGTAAGAAGGTAAGCTAAATCTTTTACTTTCATTGTAATGAAAATTTGCTATGTTTTTCCACAAGGAAATTTCTCACTTTTTTCTGTCATGAAAATGGCTTTACTTACTTAGCCTAACTAAAACATCTTTTGTGAGTTTAGAAACTGGGTGAATAACAAGATTGACATTGATGAATTTGACTCTGTAAACTTCATCTACAAGCTATTATTTTTAAATCCCTTGAAGAATATTAAGGTATTTTAAATTTTCATCTGTACTTAATAAGTGAAGATGTGATAGATTTTTTGCAAGATAATTGAAAAAAATCATTTGCTTTATCCGCACGAGATTGAGAGAAAGACATGGAGAAAAAGAGAGAAAGAAAAAAAATGTTGGATTGATTTGTAAAAAAAAAAAGAAAAAGGGATAATTGACGGTTGAGGGAGAAAGAGATGGGGAAGGAAAGGAGGAGAGAAAAAAAATGAGGGTGGGAAAGATAAAAGAGAAATGTAGTCGATAGAGGAGAGAGAAAATCGATATGATGGATGGTATGAACTGGTTGCCTACCCCATTTTGCTAGTGACGTCACTAGTCAGAAGTTAAAAAAGGAGAAAAAGGAAAAAG
>JBBYHL010370158.1:0-21940 GCA_038381835.1 Adansonia madagascariensis
AAAAGAGATTATTATGTGAATCTGTGTTTGCCCGATTTACAAATGAACCTTAACTCTGAAAAATGATGGAAAGAGAATCTTTTTTTATGAAACCAAAGTATCAATGTCATTTATCCCAATGAGAAGAATGAGTTTATGGTGCCCAGTCATGAAGGAAAAGAGATTATTAAATGAATCTGTGTTTGTCCCAGAGGAGAAAAAAACATTAACTCTAAAAAAGGATGGAAAGAGAATCTATTCTTATGAAACTAAAGCATCAATGCCATTTATCCTAATGAGTAGAGTGAGCTTATAGTCCCCAATTATGAAAAGTAGGGAGATTACTATGTGAATCCGTGTTTGTCCTAACAGACAAATGAACTCTAACACCAGAAAATGAAAGAAAGAGAAGCTTTTCTTATGAAACCAAAGCACAAGTGTTATTCATCCCAATGAGGAAGATGAGTTTATGGTGCCCAATCATGAAAATAAAAGAAATTATTTTGTGAATCCGTGTTTGTCCCAATTGACAAATGAACCTTAACTCTAAAAATGGATGGAAAGAGAAGCTTTTATTATGAAACCAAAGCATTAATGTTATTCGTCCCTGATAAGGAGAATGAGTTCATGGTGCCTAATAGTTAAAAGAAAAGAAATTACTATGTGAATCTGTGTTTGTCGCAATTGATAAATGAATAGTAATATTAAAAAATGATGGAAAGAAAAGCTTTTCTTATGAAACCAAAGCATCAATGCCATTTATTCCAACAAGGAGAAAGAGTGTATGGTGCCTAACTATGAAAAGAAAAGAGATTAATATGTGAATCCAAGTTTGTCCTAATTGACAAATGAACTTTAACTCTAAAAAAATGGAAAAAGAAGGATTTCTTATGAAACCAAAGCATCAATGCCATTTATCCCAATGAGTAGACTGAGCTTCTAGTCCCCAGTTATTAAAAAAAAAGATTACTATGTGAATCCGTGTTTGTCTCAACAGATAAATTAACTTTAACTCTAAAATATAATGGAAAGATAAGTTTTTCTTACGAAACCAAAGCATTAATGTCATTTATCCCAATAAGAAGAATGAGTTTATGGTGCCCAATAATGAATAAAAGGAGTTTATTAAGTGAATCCATGTTTGTCCCAATTAACAAATAGACTCTAACACTAAAAAATGATGGAAAGAGAAGCTTTTTTTATGAAACCAAAGCATCAATGCCATTTATCCCAATGAGGATAATGAGTTTCCGGTTCCTAATCATGAAAAGGATGGAGATTGCTATGTAAATCCATGTCTGTCCCAATTAACAAATGAACTTTAAATCTAAAAAATTAAAGGAAAGAGAAACTTTTCTTAAGAAACCAAAGCATCGATGTCATTCATCCCAATGAGGAGAATGAGTTTATGGTGCCCAATCATGAAAGGAAACGAGATTACTATGTGAATCTATGTTTGTCCTAATTGACAAATGGACTTTAACACTAAAAAAAGCATAGAAAGAGAAGCTTTTCTTATGAAGCCAAAGCATCAATGTCATTTATCCAAACGAGGAGAATGAGTTTATGGTGCCTAATCATGAAAAGAATGGAGATTATTATGTGAATCCGTGTTTGTCCAAATTGACAAATGAGCTTTAACTCTAAAAAATGATGGAAAAAACAACTTTTCTAATGAAACCAAAGCATCAATTTCATTCATCCCAAGAAGGAGAGTGAGTTTATGGTGCCCAATCATGAAAAGAAAGGAGATTATTATGTGAATACATGTTTGTCCTAATCGACAAATGAACATTAACACTAAAAAGTGATAGAAGGAGATGCATTTCTTACGAAACCAAGGCATTAATGCCATTTATTCCAACAAGAAGAATGAGTGTATGGCACCCATTTATGAAAAGAAAGGAGATTCCTATGTGACTCTGTGTGTCTTAATTGACAAATGAACTTTAAAACTAATAAATGATGGAAAGAGAAGCATTTCTTATGAAACCAAAGCATCAAAGCAATTTATCCCAATGAGGAGAATGAGTTTAGGGTTTCCAATCGTGAAAAAAAAGATTACTATGTGAATCTGTGTTTATCCTAATTGAGAAATGAACTTTAACTTTAAAAAAGGATGGAAAGAAAAGCTTTTCTTATGAAACCAAAGCATCAATGCCTTTCAACCCAATGAGGAGAATGAGTGTATAGAGCCCAATCATGAAAAGAAAGGAGGATACTATATAAGTCCGTGTTTGTCCAAATTTACAAATAAACGTAACTTTAAAAAATGATGGAAAGAGAGTCATTTCTTATAAAACCAAAGCATCAATGTCATTCATCCTAATGAGGAGGACGACTTTATGGTGTGTAATAATTAAAAGAATAGAGATTGTTATGTGAAGCTGTATTTGTCCCAATTGACAAATGAACATTAGCACTAAAAAATAATGGAAAGAGAAACTTTTCTTATGAAACCAAAGCATCAATGCCATTTATTCCTACAAGGAGAATGAGTTACGGTGCCTAACCATGAAAAGAAAGAAGATTACTATGTAAATCCATGCTTGTCCTAATTGACAAATAAACTTTAACTCTAAAAAATAATGGAAAGAGAAAGATTTCTTATGAAACTGAAGCATGAATGTCATTTATCCCAACAAATAGAATAAGCTTACAGTCCCCAATTATGAAAAAAAAGAAGACTACTATGTGAATTTATGTTTGTCCCAACAGGTAAATGAACTTTAACTCTAAAAAATGATGAAAAGAGTAGCTTTTCTTATGAAACCAAAGCATCAATGCCAAGCATCCCAAAGAGGAGAATGAGTTTATAGTGCCCAATCATGAAAAGAAAAGAGATTATTATGTGAATCCATGTTTGTCCCAATTGACAAATAAACATTAACACTAAAAAATGATGGAAATAGAAGTATTTCTTACGAAACCCAAGCGCAAATGTCATTTATTCCAATGAAGAGAATAAGTGTATGGTGCCCAATCATCGAAAGAAAGGAGATTACTATGTGAGTCAATGTTTGTTTCAATTGAAAAATAAACTTTAACTCTAAAAAATGATGAAAGAAGAAGTTTTTCTTATGAAACTAAAGCATCAATGTTATTCATCCTAATGAGGAAAATGAGTTTGTGGTGCCCAATCATGAAAAGAAAGAAGATTATTATGTGAATCTGTGTTTATCCCAATTGACAAATGAACATTAACACTAAAAAATGATGGAAAGAAAAGTATTTCTTACAAAACCAAAGCATAAATGCCATTTATTCCAACAAGGAGAATAAGTTTATGGTAGCAAATCATCAAAAAAAAAGAGATTACTATATGAATCTGTGTTTATCCCAATTGACAAATGAACTTTAACTCCAAAAAATAATGGAAAGAGAAGGATTTCTAATGAAACCAAGCATCAATGCCATTTATCCCAATGAGTAGAATGAGCTTATGGTCCCCAATTATGAAAAAAAAGCATATTACTATGTTAATCTATTTTTGTCCTAATAGACAAATGAACTTTAACTCTAAAAAATGGTGGAAAGATAAGCTTTTCTTACAAAACCAAAGCATCAATGTCATTCATCCCAATGAGGAGAATGAGTTTATGGCGCCCAACCTTGAGAATAAAAGAGATTATTATGTGAATCCATGTTTATCCCAATTGATAAATAAACTTTAACTCTGAAAAAGGATGGAACGAGAAGCTTTCCTTATGAAGCCAAAGCATCAATTTCATTCATCCCAATGAGGAGAATGAGTTTATGGTGCCCAATCATGAAAGGAAAGGAGGTTATTAAGTAAATCCATGCTTGTCCCACTTGACAAATGAACAATAACACTAAAAAGTGATGGAAAGAGAAGCATTTCTTGCGAAACCAATGCATCAATGCCATTCATTCCTATGAGGAAAATGAGTGTACAGTGCCCAATCATGAAAAAAAGGGGATTACTATGTGTATTTGAGTTTGTCCTAATTGATAAATGCACTTTAACACAAAAAAATAATGGAAAGAAAAGCATTTCTTATGAAACCAAAGCTTTAATGCCATTTATAACAGTTAGGAGAATGAGTTTATGGTGCCCAATCATGAAAAGAAAAGAGATTACTATGTTAATCTGTATTTCTCCATATTGACAAATGAACTTTAACTCTAAAAAAAGATGGAAAGAGAAGCTTTTCTTATCAAACCTAAGCATTACTGTCATTCATCCCAATAAAGAGAAAATGTTTATATGCCCAATCATGGAAGGAGATTCTTATGTGAACCCATGTTTGTCCCAATTGACAAATGAACTTTAACTCAAAAAAATGATGGAAAAAGAAGCTTTTTGATGAAACCAAAGCATCAACGTCATTTATCCTAATGAGGAGAATGAGTTTATGGTGCCTAATCATGAAAAGAAATTTAGATTATTATTTGAATCCGTGTTTGTCCTAATTGAGAAATGAACTTTAGCTTTAAAAAAGATAGAAAAAGAAGCTTTTCTTATGAAACCGAAACATCAATGTCATTCATCCCAATGAGGAAAATGAGTTTATGGTGCCCAATCATGAAAAGAAAGGAGATTATTATGTGAATCCATGTTGGTCCTAATTGAGAAATGTACTTTAATGCTAAAAAAAGATAGAAAAAGAAGCTTTTCTTATGAAACCAAAGCATCAATGTCATTCATCTTAATGAGAGGAGAATGAATTTATAGTGCCCAATCATGAAAAAAAACAGTTTATGTGAATTTGTGTTTGTTCGAATTACCAAATGGACTTTAACACTAAAAAATGATGAAAAAAAGCTTTTCTTATAAAACTAAAGCATCAATGCCATTTATTCCAATAAGAAGAATGTGTGTATGGTGCCTAACCATGAAAAGAAAAGAGATTACTATGTGAATTCATTTTTATCCCAATTGATAAAAAAACTTTAACTCTAAAAAATAATAGAAAGAGAAGGATTTCTTATGAAACCAAAGCATGAATGCCATTTATCCTAATGAGTAAAAATAGCTTATGGTCCCCAATTATGAAAAGAAAGGAGATTACTATATGAATCCATGTTTGTCCCAGTAGACAAATGAACTTAAAATCTAAAAAATGATGGAAAGAGAAGCTTTTCTTATGAAACCAAAGCATCAATGCCATTCAACCTAAAGGGGAAAATAAGTTTATGGTGCCCAATCATGATAAGAAAGGAGATTATTATGTGAATCTGTGTTTGTCCCATCTGACAAATGAACATTAACACTAAAAAATGATGGAAAGATAAGCATTTATTACGAATCGAAAGCATAAATGCTTTTTATTCCAACAAGGAGAATAAGTTTGTGGTAGCAATCATGAAAAAGAAAAGATTACTATGTGAATCTGTGCTTGTCCCAATTAACAAATGAACTCTAACTCTAAAAAATAATGGAAAGAGAAAGATTTCTAATAAAACCAAGCATCAATGCCATTTATCCCAATGAGTAGAATGAGCTTATGGTCCCCAATTATGAAAAGAAAGCATATTACTATGTCAATTTATTTTTGTCCCAACAGACAAATGAACTTTAACTCTAAAAAATGGTGGGAAGAAAAGCTTTTCTTACGAAACCAAAGCTTCAATGTCATTCATCCCAATGAGGAGAATGAGTTTATGGCACCCAACCTTGAAAATAAAATAGATTATTATGTGAATCCGTGTTTATCCCAATTGATAAATGAACTTTAACTCTAAAAAAGGATGGAAAGAGATGCTTTCCTTATGAAGCCAAAGCATCAATTTCATTCATCCCAATGAGAAGAATAAGTTTATGGTGCCCAATCATGAAAGGAAAGGAGATTATTAAGTGAATCTATTTTTGTCCCAATTGACAAATGAACATTAACACTAAAAAGTGATGGAAAGAGAAGCATTTCTTGCGAAACCAATGCATCAATGCCATTCATTCCTATGAGGAAAATGAGTGTACTATGCCCAATCATGAAAAGAAAGGATATTACTATATGTATATGAGTTTATCCTATTTGATAGATGCACTTTAACATAAAAAATGATGGAAAAAAAAGTATTTCTTACGAAACCAATGCTTCAATGCCATTTATCCCAATTAAGAGAATGAGTTTAGGGTGCCCAATTATGAAAAGAAAAGAGATTACTATGTTAATCCGCATTTCTCCATATTAACAAATGAACTTTAACACTAAGAAAAAATGGAAAGAGAAGCTTTTCTTATCAAACCTAAGCATTAATGTCATTCATCCCAATAAAGAGAAAGTGTTTATGTGCCTAATCATGGAAGGACAGAAGATTCTTATGTGAACCCATGTTTGTCCCAATTGACAAATGAACAAATGAACTTTAACTTTAAAAAATGATGGAAAGAGAAGCTTTTCGATGAAACCAAAGCATCAACGTCATTTATCCCAATGAGGAGAATGAGTTTATGGTGCCTAATCATGAAAAGAAATTAGATTATTATTTGAATCCGTGTTTGTCCCAATTGAGAAATGAACATTAACAAAAAAGGATGGAAAGAGAAGCTTTTCTTACGAAACCAAAGCATTAATTTTTTTATCCCATCGAGGAGAATGAGTTTATGGTGCCCAATCATGAGAAGAAAGGAGATTATAATGTGAATCTATGTTTTTCCTAATCGATAAATGAACATTAACACTAAAATTAATGGAAAAAGAAGCATTTCTTATGAAACCAAAGCATCAATGCCATTTATCCCAATGTAGAGAATGAGCTTGGGGTGCCCAATCATGAAAAGAAAGGAGATTCCTATATAAATCCTCATTTATCCCAATTGAGAAATAAACTTTAACTCTAAAAGAGCATGGAAAGAGAAGCTTTTCTAATGAAACCAAAGCATCAATTTTATTCATCCCAATAAGGAGAATGAGTTTATGGTGCCCAATTATGAAAGGAAATGAGATTATTATGTGAATCCATATTTTTCCCAATCGATAAATGAACATTAACATTAAAAAATGATGGAAAGAGAAGCATTTCTTATGAAACTAAAGCATCAATGCCATTTATTCGAACGAAGAAAATGAGTGTATGGTGCCCAATCATGAAAAGAAAAGAGATCACTATGTGAATCTGTGTGTCCCAATTGACAAATAAAATTTAATACTAAAAATGATGGAAAGATAAGCATTTCTTAAGAAACCAAAGCATCAATGCCATTTATCCCAATAAGGAGAATAAGTTTAGGGTGCCTAATCATTAAAAGAAAAGAGATTAATATGTGAATCCGAGTTAGTCCTGACTAATAAATGAACTTTAACTCTAAAAAATGATGGAAAGAGAAGCTTTTCTTATGAAACCAAAGCATTAATGCCATTCATCCTATGAGAATGAGTTTATGGTGCCCAATCATGAAAAGAAAAGAGATTATTTTGTGAATCTGTATTTGTCCCAATTGATAAATCGACTTTAACACTAAAAAATGATGGAAAGAGAAGCTTTTCTTATGAAATCAATGCATCAATGCCATTTATCCCAATAAGGAGAATGAGTTTATGGTGCCCAATTATAGAAAGAAAGGAGATTAGTATGTGAATCCGCGTTTGTCTTAATTGACAAATGAACTTTAACTCTAAAAAATAATGGAAAGAGAAGCTTTTCTTATGAAACCAAAGCATCAATGTCATTCATCCCAATAAGGAAAATGAGTTTATGTTGCCCAATCATGAAAAGAAAAAAGATTACTATGTGAATCCTTATTTGTCCCAATTCATAAATGGACTTTAACGCTAAAAATTGATGGAAAGAGAAGCATTTCTTACGAAACCAAAGCATTAATGCCATTTATCCCAATGAGTAGAATGAGCTTGGAGTGCCCAATCATGAAAAGAAGGGAGATTACTATATGAATCATTTTTGTCTTAATTGACAAATAAACTTTAACTCTAAAAAATGATGGAAAGAAAAGCTTTTCTTATGAAACCAAAGCATCAATGTCATTCATCCCAATAGGAAAAATGAGTTTATGTTGCCCAATCATGAAAAGAAAAAAGTTTACTATATGAATCCTTGTTTATCCCAATTGACAAATAGACTTTAACGCTAAAAAATGATGGAAAGAAAAGCTTTTCTTATGAAACCAAAGCATCAATGCCATTTATCCTAATGAGGAAAATGATTTTATGGTGGCCAATCATGACAAGGAAGGAGATTACTATGTGAATCCGTGTTTGTCTCAATTGACAAATGAACTTTAACACTAAAAAATGATGGAAAGAGAAGCTTTTCTTATGAAACCAAAGCATCAATGTCTTTTAACCCAATGTGGAGAATAAGTTTATGTTGCTTAATCGTAAAAAGAAAGAAGACTAT
Organism: Adansonia madagascariensis; assembly: GCA_038381835.1. Classification (NCBI taxonomy): domain Eukaryota; kingdom Viridiplantae; phylum Streptophyta; class Magnoliopsida; order Malvales; family Malvaceae; genus Adansonia; species Adansonia madagascariensis. The sequence continues at coordinate 8,299 of JBBYHL010370158.1, forward strand.
TATGTGAATACGTGTTCATGCCGATTGACAAATGGACTTTAACTCTAAAAGATGATGGAAAAAGAATCTTTTTTTAAGAAACCAAAGCATCAATGCCATTCATCCTAATAAGGAGAATGAGTTTATGGTTCCCAATCATGAAAAAAAAAAGAGATTTCTATGTGAATCTGTGTTTGTCCTAATTGACAAATAAACTTTAACACTAAAAAAGGATGGAAGGAAAAGCTTTTCTTATGAAACCAAAGCATCGATGTCATTCAGCCTACTATGAAGAATGAGTGTATTGTGCCCAGTCATGAAAAGAAAGGAGATTACTATATGTATCCGAGTTTGTCATAATTGACAAATGAACTTTAGCACTAAAAAATGATAGAAAAAAAAACATTTCTTACGAAACCAAAGCATCAATGCCGTTTATCCCAATGAGGAGAATGAGTTTATGGTGACCAATCATGAAAAGAAAAGAGATTATTATGTGAATCCGTGTTTGTCCCAATTAACAGATACACTTTAACATTAAAAAATGATGGAAAGAGAAGCTTTTCTTATGAAACCAAAGCATCAATGCCATATATCCCAATGAGGAGTATGAGTTTATGGTGCCCAATCATAAAAAGGAAGGAGATTGCTATGTAAATTCATGTTTGTCCCAATTAATAAATGAACTTTAACTCTAAAAAATGATTGACAGAGAATCATTTCTTATGAAACCAAAGAATGAAAGTCATTCATCCCAATGAGGAGAATGTGTTTATGGTGCCCAATCATGAAAAAAAAATAGATTATCATATGAATCTGTGTTTATCCCATTTGACAAGTGGACTTTAACACTAAAAAAGAATGGAAAGAGAAGTTTTTTTTATGAAACCAAAGCATCAATGTCATTTATCCTAAGGAGGAGAATAAGTTTATGGTGGCCAATCATAAAAAAAGGATATTATTATGTAAACCTGTGTTTGTCCCAATTGACAAATGAACTTTAACACTAAAAAAGGATGGAAAGAGAAGCTTTTCTTATTAAACCAAAGCATTAATATCATTTATCCAATTGAGAAGGATGAGTTTATGGTGCCCAATTATGAAAAGAAAGGAGATTATTATGCGAATCCGTGTTTGTCCCAATTGACAAATAAACTTTAACACTAAAAAAGGATGGAAAGAGAAACTTTTCTTATGAAACCAAAGCACCAATGTCATTTATCCAATTGAGAAGAATGAGCTTATGGTGCCCAATCATGAAAAGGAAGGAGGTTATTATGCGAATCCGTGTTTGTCCTAATTAACAAATGAACATCAACACTAAAATATGATGGGAAGAGAAGCATTTTTTACAAAACCAAAGCATAAATGCCATTTATTCCAATAAGGAGAATAAGTGTATGGTGCCTAGCCATGAAAAGAATAGAGATTACTATGTGAATCTATGTTTATCCTAATGGACAAATGAACTTTAACTTTAAAAAATAATGGAAAGAGACAGATTTCTTATGAAGCCAAAGCATCAATGCCGTTTATCCCTATAAGTAGAATAAGCTTATGGTCCCCAATTATGAAAAGAAAAGAGACTACTATGTGAATCCATGTTAGTCCCAATTGAGAAATGAACTTCAAATCTAAAAAAGGATGGAAAGAGAAGCTTTTCTTATGAAACCAAAGCATCAATTTTATTTATCCCAAGAAGGAGAATAAGTTTATGGTACCTAATCATGAAAAGAAAGGAGATTATTATGCGAATCCATGTTTATCCCAATCGATAAATGAATATCAACACTAAATAACACTAAATAGTGGTGGAAAGAGAAGCATTTCTTACAAAACCAAAGCATTAATGCCATTTATTCCAATAAGGAGAATAAGTGTACGATGCCCAATCATGAAAAGAAAGAAGATTACTATGTGAATCTGTGTGTCCCAACTGACAAATGAACTTTAACACTAAAAAATGATGGAAAGATAAGCATTTCTTGCGAAACCAAAGCATCAATTCTATTTATCCTAATGAGGAGAATAAGCTTAGGGTGCCCAATCATGAAATGAAAGGAGATTACTAGGTGAATCCATGCTTGTCCTAATTGATAAATGAACTTTAACTCTAAAAAATAATGGAAAGAGAAGCTTTTCTTATGAAACCAAAGCATCAATGCAATTTACCCCAATAAGGAGAATGAGTTTATGGTGCCCAATCATAAAAAGAAAGGAGATTATTATGTGAATCTATGATTATCCCGATCGATAAATGAACATTAACACTAAAAAGTGATGGAAAGATAAGCATTTCTTACAAAACCAAAGCATAAATGCCATTTATTCCAACTAGGAGAATGAGTATATGGTACCCAATAATGAAAAGAAAGGACATGTTTGTCCCATTTAACAAAAATGATGGAATGGAAGTTTTTTTATGAAACCAAAGCATAAAGGCCATTTATGCCAATAAAGATCATGAGTTTATGGTTCCCAATCATGAAAAGAAAGGAGATTACTGTGTGAATCCGTATTTGTCCTAAAAGACAAATGAACTTTAACTCAAAAAAATGATGGAAAGAGAAGCTTTTCTTCTGAAACCAAAGCATCAATGTCATTTATCCCAACGAGGAGAGTGAGTTTATGGTGCTTAATCATGAGAAGAAAAGAGATTATTATGTGAATTCGTGTTTATCCTAATTGACAAATGAACTTTAACACTAAAAAATGATAGAAAGAGAATCATTTCTTACGAGATCAAAGCATCAATGCCATTTATCTGAATGAGGAGAATGAGTTTAGTGTGCCCAATCATGAAAAGAAAAAAATTACTATGTGAATCCATGTTTGTCCCAACAAACAAAAGGATTTTAACACTAAAAAATGATGGAAAGAGAAGCTTTTCTTGTGAAACCAAAGCATCAATGCGATTTATTCATATGAGGAGAATGTGTATGGTGCCCAATCATGAAAAGGAAGGAGATTACTATGTGAATCCGTGTGTCCTAATTGATAAATGAATTTTAACACTAAAAAATGATGGCAAGAGAAGTATTTCTTATGAAACCAAAGAATTAATGCCATTTATCCTTATGAGGAGAATGCGTTTTGGGTGCCCAATCATGAAAAGAATGGAGATTACAATGTGAATTTGTGATTGTCCCAACTAATATGAACTTTAACTCTAAAAAAAGATGGAAAGAAAAGCTTTTCTTATGAAATCAAAGCATCAATGTCATTTACCCCAGTTAGAAGAATGAATTTATGGTGCCTAATCATGAAAAAAGGATCAATGTCATTATTATATGAATATGTGTTTATCCCAATTGAGAAATAAACTTTAACACTAAAAAAGGACGGATCGAGAAGCTTTTCTTATGAAACCAAATCATCAATGTCATTCATCCTATTGAGGAGAATAAGTTTATGGTGCCCAATCATGAAAAGAGAGAAGATTATTATGTGAATCCGTGTTTGTCCCAATTGACAAATGAACTTTAACAATTAAAAAGTATGGAAAAAGAAGCTTTTTTTATGAAACCAAAGCATCAATTCATTCATCCCATTGAGAAGAATGAGTTTATGGTGCCTAATCATGAAAAAAAAGAGATTATTATGTGAATCCTTATTTGTCCCAATTGACAAATGAACATTAACACTAAAAAATGATGGATAAAAAGAATTTTTTATGAAACCAAACCATCAATGCCATTTATTCCAACAAGAAGAATGAGTGTATGGTGCCTAACCATGAAAAGAATGGAGATTACTATGTGAATCAATGTTTATTCGAATTGACAAATGAACTTTAACTCTAAAAAATAATGGAAAGAGAAGGATTTCTTATGAAGCCAAAGCATCAATGCCATTTTTCCTAATGACTAGAATGAGCTTATGGTCCCTAATTATGAAAAGCAAGGAGACTACTATGTGAATCCATGTTTGTCCTAATAGGCAAAAGAACTTTAACTATAAAAAATGATGGAAAGAAAAGCTTTTCTTATGAAAACAAAGCATCCATGTCATTTGTTTTAATGAGGAGAATGAGTTTATGGTGCCCAATCATGAAAAGAAAAAAAAATTATTATGTGAAACCATGTTTATCCCAATTGACAAATGAACTTTAACTCTAAAAAATGATGGAGATAGTGGCTTTTCTTATTAAACCGAAGCATCAATGTTATTCATCCCAATTAGGAAGATGAGTTTATGGTTCCCAATCATTAAAAGAAAAGAGATTATTTTGTGAATCTGTATTTGTCTCAATTGGCAAATGAACTTTAACTCTAAAAATGACGAAAAAAGAAGCTTTTCATATGAAACCAAAGCATCAATGTTATCTTCCCAATGAGGAGAATAAGTTTATGGTGCCTAATCATTAAAAGAAAGGAGATTATTATGTGAATTTATGTTTGTCTTTATTGACAAATGAACATTAACACTAAAAATGATGGAAAGAGAAGCATTTCTTACAAAACCAAAGCATTAATGCCATTTTTTCCAACAAGGAGAATGATTGCATGGTGCCTAACCATGAAAAGAATAGAGATTACTATGTGAATCCGTATTTGTCATAATTGATAAATGAACTTTAACTTAAAAAAAAAAGGAAAGAAAAGGATTTCTTATGAAACCAAAGCATCGATGCCATTTATCCCAATGAGAAAAATGAGCTTATGGTCCCTAATTATGAAAAGAAAGGAGACTACTATGTGAATCCATGTTTATCCTAATAGAAAAAAGAACTTTAACTCTAAAAAATGATGGAAAGAAAAGTTTTTCTTATGAAACCAAAGCATCAATGTCATTCACACCAATGAGGATATTGAGTTTAGGGTGCCCAATCATGAAGAGAAAAAAGATTGCTATATGAATCCGTATTTGTCTTAATAGATAAATGAACTTTAACTCTAAAAAATAATGGAAAGAAAAGCTTTTCTTATGAAACCAAAGCATCAACATCATTCTTCCTAATGAGGAGAATGAGTTTATGGTGCCCAATCATGAAAGGAAAACAGATTATTATGTGAATCTGTATTTGTCCCAATTGACAAATGAATTTTAACTCCAAAAAATAATGGAAAGAGTGGCTTTTCTTATAAAACCAAAGCATCAATGTTATTCATCCTAATTGGGAAGATAAGTTTATTGTGCCCAATAATTAAAAGAAAGAAGATTATTAAGTGAATCTATGATTGTCCCAATTGATAAATGAACATTAACACTAAAAGATGATGGAAAGAGAAGCATTTCTTACGAAACCAAAGCATCAATGCCATTTATTCCAACAAGGAGAATGAGTGTATGGTGCCTAACCATGAAAAGAATAGAGATTACCATGTGAATCCATGTTTGTCCCAATTGATAAATGAACTTTAAATCTAAAAAATAATGGAAAGAAAAGGATTTCTCATGAAGCCAAAGCATCAATGCCATTTATCCTAATGAGTAGAATGAGCTTATGGTCCCTAATTATGAAAAGAAAGGAGACTACTATATAAATCCGTGTTTGTCCTAATAGAAAAAAGAACTTCAACTATAAAAAATGATGGAAAGAGAAGCTTTTCTTATGAAACCAAAGCATCAATGTCATTCACACCAATGAGGAGATTGAGTTTAGGGTGCCCAATCATGAAAGGAAAAGAGATTACTATGTGAAATTGTGTTTGTCGCAATAGATAAATGAACTTAACTAAAAAATAATAGAAAGAGAAGCTTTTCTTATGAAACCAAAGCATCAATGTTATTCATCGCAATAGGGAATATGGGTTTATGGCACCCAATCATTAAAAGAAAGAAGATTATTAAGTGAATCTGTGATTGTCCCAATAGATAAATGAACATTAACACTAAAAAATAATGGAAAGAGAAGCATTTCTTACGAAACCAAAGCATCAATGCCATTTATTCCAACAAGGAGAATGAGTGTATGGTGCCTAACCATGAAAAGAATGGAGATTACCATATGAATCTGTGTTTGTCCCAATTGATAAATAAACTTTAACTCTAAAAAATAATGGAAAGAAAATGATTTCTTATGAAGCCAAAGCATCAATGCCATTTATCCCAATGAGTAGAATGAGCTTATGGTCCCTAATTATGAAAAGAAAGGAAACTACTATGTGAATCCATGTTTGTCCCAATAGAAAAAAGAACTTTAACTATAAAAAATGATGGAAAGAGAAGCTTTTCCTATGAAACCAAAGCATCAATGTCATTCACACCAATGAGGAAATTGAGTTTAGAGTGCCCAATCATGAAAGGAAAAGAGATTACTATGTGAAATTATGTTTATCCCAATAGATAAATGAACTTAACTGAAAAATAATGAAAAGAGAAGCTTTTCTTATGAAACCAAAGCATTAATGTTATTCATCGCAATAGGGAATATGGTTTTATGGCGCCCAATCATTAAAAGAAAGAAGATTATTAAGTGAATCTGTGATTGTCCCAATTGATAAATGAACATTAACACTAAAAAATGATGGCAAGATAAGCATTTTTTACGAACCAAAGCATCAATGCCATTTATTCCAGCAAGAACAATGAGTGTATGGTGCCTAACCATGAAAAGAATAGAGATTACCATGTGAATTCGTGTTTGTCCCAATTGATAAATGAACTTTAACTCTACAAAATAATGGAAAGAAAAGGATTTCTTATAAAGCCAAAGCGTCAATGCCATTTATCCCAATGAGTAGAATGAGCTTATGGTCCCTAGTTATGAAAAGAAAGGAGACTACTATATGAATCCGTGTTTGTCCCAATAGAAAAAAAAACTTTAACTATAAAAGATGATGGAAAGAGAAGCTTTTCTTATGAAACCAAAGCATCAATGTCATTCACACCAATGAGGAGATTGAGTTTAGGGTGCCCAATCATGAAAAGAAAAGAGATTACTATGTTAAATCGTGTTTATCCCATTAGATAAATGAACTTAACTAAAAAATAATGGAAAAGCTTTTCTTATGAAACCAAAGCATCAACGTCGTTTATCCCAATGAGGAGAATAAGTTTATGGTGCCCAATCATGAAAAGAAAGCAGATTATTATATGAATCTGTGTTTCTCTCAATTGGCAAATGAATTTTAGTTTTAAAAAATGATGGAAAGAGTGGCTTTTCTTATGAAACCAAAGCATTAATATTATTCATCGCAATAGGGGATATGGGTTTATGGCACCCAATCATTAAAAGAAAGAAGATTATTAAGTGAATCTATGATTGTCCCAATTAACAAATGAACATTAACACTAAAAAATGATGGAAAGAGAAGCATTTCTTACGAAACCAAAGCATCAATGCCATTTATTCCAATAAGGAAAATGAGTTTATGGGGCCTAACTATGAAAAGAATAGAGATTACCATGTGAATCCATGTTTGTCCTAATTGACAAATGAACTTTGACTCTAAAAAATAATAGAAAGAGAAAGATTTTTTATAAAGCCAAAGCATCAATGCCATTTATCCCAATGAGTAGAATGAGCTTATGGTCCCCAATTATGAAAAGAAAGAAGACTATTATGTGAATTCGTGTTTGTCATAACAGACAAATGAACTTTAACTCTAAAAAATGATGGAAAGAGAAGCTTTTCTTACGTAGTTAAAGCATCAACGTCATTCATCCCAATAAGGAGAATGAGTTTATTATGCCTAATTATGAAAAGAAAGGAGATCATTATGTGAATTCGTGTTCGTCCCAATTGGCAAATGGATTTAGCATAAAAAAATGATGGAAAAGAAGCTTTTCTTATGAAACCAAAGCATCAATGCCATTTATCCTAATAAGGAGTATTAGGTTATGGTGCCCAAACATGAAAAGGAAGGAGATTGCCATGTGAATCCCTATTTGTTCCCATTGACAAAAGAACTTTAACTCTAAAAAATGATGAAAAGAGTAGCTTTTCTTATGAAACCAAAGCATCAATGTCATTCATCCCAATAAAGAGAATGTGTTTATGGTGCCCAATTATGAAAAGAAAGAAGATTATTATGTGAATCCAAGTTTTTCTCAATTAACAAATGAACTTCAATTCTAAAAAATGGTGGAAAAGAAAGCTTTTCTTATGAAACCAAAGTATCAATGTCATTCATCCTAATGAGGAGAATGAGTTTATGGTACCCAATCAAGAAAAGAAAGGGGATTATTATGTGAATCTGAGTTTATCCTAATTGATAAATGAAATTTAACATGAGAAAATGATGGAATGGGAGGACTTTCTTACGAAACCAAAGCATCAATGCCATTTATCCCAATGAGGAAAATGAGTTTTTGGTGCCCAATCATGAGAAAGAATGAGATGACTATGTGAATCCATATTTGTCCCAATTGATAAATGAACTTTAACTCAAAAAGATGATGGAAAGAGAAGTTTTTCTTATGAAACCAAAGCATCAATATCATTCATCCCAATAAGGAGAATGAGTTTATGGTGCCCAAGCATGTAAAGAAAGAAGATTATTATGTGAATCTGTGTTTGTCGCAATTGATAAATTAATTTTAACATTAAAAAATTATGAAAAGAGAAGCGTTTCTTATGAAACCAAAGCATCAATGCCATTCATCCTAATGAGGAGAATAAGTTTATGATCTTTAATCATGAAAAGAAAGGAGATTATTGTATGAATCCATGTTTGTCCTAATTGATAAATCAACTTTTAAACTAAAAAATGATGGAAAGAGAAGGTTTTCTTATGAAACCAAAGCATTAATTCCATTCATCCTAATAAGGATAATGAGTTTATGGTGCCCAATCATGAAAAGAAAAGAGATTATTATGTGAATCTAAGTTTGTCCCAATTGATAAATAGACTTTAACATGAAAAAATGATGGAAAGAGTTGCATTTCTTATGAAACCAAAGAATTAATGCCATTTATCCCAATAAGAAAAATAAGTTTATAATGCCTAATCATGAAAAGGAAGGAGATGACTATGTGAATCCATGTTTGTCCTAATTGACAAATGAACTTTAACTCTAAAAAACTGATGGAAAGATAAGCTTTTCTTATGAAACCAAAGCATGAATGTCATTCATCCCAATGAGGATAATGGGTTTATGGTACCCAATCATAAAAAGAAAGGGGATTATTATGTGAATCCGAGTTCGTCCTAATTGATAAATGGACTTTAACATGAAAAAATGATGGAAAGAGAAGCATTTCTTACAAAACCAAAGCATCAATGCCATTTATCCTAATAAAGAAAATAAGTTTATGATGCCCAATCATGTAAAGAAAGGAGACTATTATGTGAATCCATGTTTGTCCCAATTGATAAATCAACTTTAACACTAAAAAATAATGGAAATATAAGCTTTTCTTATGAAACCAAAGCATCAATGCCATTTACCCCAATACGGAGAATGAGTTTATGGTTTTCAATCATGAAAGGAAAGGAGATTATTATGTGAATCCGTGTTTGTCCTAATTGATAAATCGACTTTAAAACTCAAAAATGATAGAAAGAAAAGGTTTTCTTATGAGACCAAAGCATCAATGCCATTTATCCCAATGAGGAGAATGAGTTTACGGTGCCCAATCATGAAGAGAAATGAGAATATTATGTTGTCCCAATCCACAAATGAACATTAACACTAAAAAGTGATGGAAAGAAAAGCATTCCTTACAAAATCAAAGCATAAATGGCTTTTATTCCAACATGGATAATTAGTGTATGGTGCCCAATCATGAAAAAAAGAGATTACTATATGAATCCATGTTTGTCCCAATAGAGAAATGAACTTTAACTCCAAAAAATGGTGGAAAGAGAAGCATTACTTATGAAACCAAAGCATTAATGCCATTTATTCGAATGAGGAGAATGAGTTTATGGTTCACAATCATGAAAAGAAAGGAGATTTATTATATGAATCCATGTTTGTCCTAATTGACAAAAAAAACTTTAATTCTAAAAAATCTGGGATAGAGAAGCTTTCTTATGAAGCCTAAGCATCAATGTCATTCATCCCAAATAGGAGAAAGAGTTTATGGAGCCCAATCATGAATAGATAGGGGATTATTATGTGAATATGTGTTTGTCCCAATTGATAAATAGACTTTAACATTAAACAATGATGGAAAGACCAGCATTTTTTATGAAACCAAAGCATCAAAGTTATTTATCCCAATGAATGGAATGAGTTTATGGAGCCCATCGTGAAAAGAAATGAGATTATTATATGAATTCGTGTTTGTCCCAATTGACAAGTGAATTTTAACATTAAAAATGATGGAAAGAGAATCATTTCTAAACGAAACCAAAGCAGTAATGCCATTTATCCGAATAAGGAGAATGAGTTTAGGGTGCCCAATCATGTAAAGAAAAGAGATTACTATGTGAATCCGTGTTTTTCCTAATATACAAAAGGATTTAACACTAAAAAATGATGGAAAGATAAGCTTTTCTTATGAAACTCAATGCCATTTATTCCAATGAGGAGAATGTGTAGGTGCCCAATCATGAAAAGGAAGGAGATTACTATGTGAATCCATGTGTCCCAATTGACAAATGAACTTTAAAACTAAAAAATGATGGAAAGAGAAGCATTTCTTATGAAACCAAAGCATTAATGCCATTTTTATCAATGAGGAGAATGAGTTTAGGGTGCCCAATCATGAATAAAAAGGAGATTACTATGTGAATTTATGTTTATCCCAATTGACAAATAAACTTTAACTCCAAAAAAGAAATAAAAAGAGAAGCTTTTCCTATCAAACCAAAGCATCAATGTCATTTATCCTAGTGAGGAGAATGAGTTATGGTGCCCATCCATGAAAAAAATAAGATTATTATGCGAATCTGTGTTTGTCCAATTGATAAATGAACTTTAACACTAAAAAAGGACAGAAAGAAATGACCAAAGCATCAATCCTATTCATCCCATTGAGGAGAATGAGTTTATGGTGCCCAATCATGAAAAGAGAGGAGATTATTACGTGAATTTATGTTTATCCCAATTGCCAAATAAACTTTAACACTAAAAAAGGTTGCCAAGAGCAGCTTTTCTTATGAAACCAAAGCATCAATGTCATTCATCCCATTGAGCATAATGAGTTTATGATGCTCAATCATGAAAAAAAAGAGATTATTATGTGAATCTATATTTGTCCTAATTGAGAAATGAACATTAACACTAAAAAATGATGGAAAGAGAAGCATTTCTTACAAAACCAAAGCAACAATGCCTTTTTTTCCAACAAGGAGAACGAGTGTATGGTGCCTAACCATGAAAAAAATGGAGATTACTATATGAATCCATGTTTATCCTAATTGACAAATGAACTTTAACTCTAAAAAATAATAGAAAGAGAAGGATTTCTTATGAAGCCAAAGCATCAATGCCATTTATCCCAATGAGTAAAATAAGCTTATGGTCCCCAATTATAAAAAGAAAGGAGACTACTATGTGAATCCATGTTTGTCCCAATAGGTAAATGAACTTTAACTCTAAAAAATGATGGAAAAAGAAGCTTTTCTTATGAAACCAAAGCATTAATATCATTTATCCCAATGAGGAGGATGAGTTTGTGGTGCCCAATCATGAAAAGAAAAAAGAAGATTGTTATGTGAATCTGTGTTTGTCCTAATTAACAAATGAACTTTAATTCTAAAAAATGCTAGAAATAGTGGTTTTTCTTATGAGACTAAAGCATCAATGTTATTCATCCTAATGAGGAAGGTGAGTTTATGGTGCCCAATCATGAAAAGAAAAAAGATTATTTTATGAATCCGTGTTTGTCCTAATTAGCAAATAAACTTTAACTCTAAAAAACGACAGAAAGAGAAGCCTTTCCTATTGAACCAAAGCATCGATGTTATTCTTCCCAATGAGGAGAATTTCTTTATAGTGCCCTATCATTAAAAGAAAGGAGATTATTATGTGAATCTATGTTTGTCCCAATTGACAAATGAATATTAACACTAAAAAATGATGGAAAGAAAAGCATTTCTTACGAAACCAAAACATCAATGCCATTAATTCCAACAAGGAGAATGAGTGTACGGTGCCTAACCATGAAAAGAATGGAGATTACTATGTGAATCCGTGTTTGTCACAATTGACAAATAAACTTTAACCCTAAAAAATAATGAAAAGAGAAGAATTTCTTATGAAGCCAAAGCATCAAGCTATTTATCCCAATGAGTTGAATAAGCTTATGGTCCCCAATTATGAAAAGAAAAGAGACTACTATGTGAATCCGTGTTTCTCCCAACAGACATATGAACTTTAACTCTAAAAAATAATGGAAAGAGAAGCTTTTGTTATGAAATCAAAGCGTCAATGTCATTTATCCCAATAGGGAGAATGAGTTTATGGTGCCCAATTATGAAAAGAAATGAGATTATTATGTAAATCAGTGTTTGTCTCAATTGACAAATGGACTTTAACACTAAAAATGATGGAATGAGAAGCTTTTCTTATGAAACCAAAGCATCAATGCCATTTATCATAATAAGAAGTATTAGTTTATGGTGCCCAATCATGAAAAGGAAGAAGATTACTATGTAAATCTGTATTTATCCCTATTAACAAAAGAACTTTAACTCTAAAAAAATGATGGAAATAGAAGCTTTTCTTATGAAACCAAAGCTTCAATGTCATTTATCCTAAAAAAGAGAATGTGTTTATGGTGCCCAATCATGAAAAAAGATTATTATGTGAATCCATGCTTGTCTTAATTGACAAACAAACTTTAATTCTAAAAATGGTGAAAAGAAAAGATTTTCTTATGAAACTAAAGCATTAATGTCATTTATCCCAATAAGGAGAATGAGTTTATGGTGCCCAATCATGAAAAGAAATGGGATTATTATGTGAATCCTAGTTTATCCAAATTGATAAATGGACTTTAACACAAAAAAATGATGGAAATAGAAGAATTTCTTATGAAACCAAAGCATCAATGCCATTTATCCCAATCATGAAAGGGAAGGTGATGACTATGTGAATCTGTGTTTGTCCCAATCAACTCTAAAAAATGATGGAAAGAAAAGCTTTTCTTATGAAACCAAAGCATCAATGTCATTCATCCCAATGAGGTGAATGAGTTTATGGTGCCCAATCATGTAAAGAAAGAAGATTATTATGTGAATCCATTTTCGCCCTAATTGATAAATTGACTTTAACAATAAAAATTACAGAAAAAGAAGCCTTTCTTATGAAACCAGAGCATCAATGCTTTTATCCCAATAAGGAAAATGAGTTTATGGTACCTAATCATGAAAATGAAGGAGATAACTATGCGAACCCATGTTTGTCCTAATTGACAAATGAACTTTAACTCTAAAAAATTACGAAAAATGAAGCTTCTCTTATGAAACCAAAGCATTAATGTCATTCATCCCAATGAGGAGAATGGGTTTATGGTGATCAGTCTTGAAAAGAAAAGAGATTACTATGTGAATCTATGTTTATCCCAATTGGCAAACAAACTTTAATTCTAAAAAATGGTGGAAAGAAAAGCTTTTCTTATGAAACTAAAGTATCAATGTCATTCATCCTAATGAGGTGAATGAGTTTATGGTGCCCAATCATGTAAAGAAAGAAGATTATTATGTGAATCAATTTTTGCCCTAATTGACAAATTGACTTTAACACTAAAAAATTACAGAAAAAGAAGCCTTTCTTATGAAACCAGAGCATCAATGCTTTTATCCCAATAAGGAAAATGAGTTTA
>JBBYHL010370269.1:0-21940 GCA_038381835.1 Adansonia madagascariensis
CTTACTAACATGATTTCTTTGTGATGATTATTTGCATTCACGTTTTCAAAATGTTTCCAAATGAAATTAAAGGTAATCTTTGGCATGGGTACCACTCCAATGCCCAAAATGGAACATTCCATTTTCAAAGTAAAATCTAAAGGTAACTTTTATCGAAAATCTCTATATTTCCTGTCTCTCCGGGGCGTATATGAGATTGTTCTTTTTCATTAAAACTTGGATTTGTATTTTTATAAGATTCATGCATTAAAAAAGGGTTATATTGAAATAATGACAAGTTAAGATCGAAAGAATCAAAATCGAGATAAGACATAGCTAGTAAGGTACTAATTTCAGGCATCGTGAAGAGGTTTGTACCTCATTGCGCGTAAACAACTCCCGAACCTAAACAGTGAATCTTTGCATTACGTAGACCACAGGATCAATGTTTTAAGTTTCATAACTTAAAACATAGGTTTCAATAGGCATTCGATCATGCCTAGCCCAAAATGATCAGTGGCGACATCAAGTGTTGGCCATTTCATAATGGTCATCCGAGACCAATAAGATGAGTGATTCATCTTATGGTCCTCCTCACTATATCATAAGTCGAGAACATGTGCATTCTCATTCTCATCACATCACGAGAGAAAAGTCTCAATCAAGAAAACATTTTCCAAGTTAGGAAAATATTTTAAGTCATAGTAACCATGATCTGCAAGGATCCACCCCGGGGTATGTTGCGACACTTTTCATTGGGATACATGATATTGATGCTTTGGATTTGCAAGAAGAGCTTTTCTCTCCATCATTTTCCTTATAATCAGAGTTCATTCGTGAACTAAGACAAACTTGAATACTCGTAATAATCTCCATTCTTTTTATTATTGGCACTACAATCGTGTTCTCCACATTGGGATACACGATCTTGATGCTTTAGATTTGCAAGAAAAGCTTTTCTTTCCACCATTTTCCTTATAATCAAATTTCATATGTGAAATGAGATAAACTTGAATGCTTGCAATAATCACCATTCTCTTTGTTAGTGGCACTACAATCATGTTCTCCACATTGGGGTACACAGTATTGATGCTTTGGATTTGTAAGAAAAGCTTTTCTTTTCACCATTTTTCTTATAATCAAAGCTCATCTGTGAAATGAGACAAGCTTGGATACTTGTAATAATCTCCATTCTTTTTGTTATTGGCACTACAATCATGTTCTCCTAATTGGGATAAATGATCTTGATGCTTTGGATTTACAAGAAAAGCTTTTCTTTTGACCATTTTCCTTATAATTAATGTTCATCTATCAAATGAGTCAAACTTGGATACTCATAATAATCTTTATTCTTTTTGTTAGTGGCACTACAATCATGTTCTCCACATTGGGTTACATGGTATTGATGCTTCGCAAGAAAAGCTTTTCTTTCCACCATTTTGCTTATAATTAATGTTCATCTATGAAATGAGATAAACTTGGGTACCCGTAATGATCTCCATTCTTTTTCTTATGGGCGCTACAATCATGTTCCCCTCATTGGGATACATGATATTGGTGCTTTGGATTTACGAAAAAAGCTTTTCTTTCCACCATTTTCCTTATAATTAATGTTCATCTATCAAATGAGTCAAAGTTGGATACTCGTAATAATCCCTATTCTTTTTGCTAGGGGCACTACAATCATGTTCTCCTCTTTGGGATACACGATATTGATGCTTTGGATGTGCAAGAAAAGCTTTTCTTTACACCATTTTCCTCATAATCAAAGTTTATCTGTGAAATAAGGCAAACTTAGATGCTTATAATAATCTCCATTCTTTTTGTTATTGGCACTACAATCATGTTCTCCACATTGGGATCCATAATCTTGATGCTTTCGATCTACAAGAAAAGCATTTCTTTTCACCAATTTCCTTATAATTAATGTTCATCCATAAAATGAGATAAACTTGCATACTCATAATAATCTTTATTCTTTTTGTTATGGGCACTACAATCATGTTCTCGTCAGTGGGATACACGATTTGATGCTTTGGATTTCCAAGAAAAGCATTTTTTTTCCACCGTTTTCCCTATAATCAAAGTTCATCTGTGAAATGAGACAAACTTCGATACTCCTAATAATCTTCACTCTTTTGTTATTGGCACTACAATTATTTTCCCCGCATTGGGATACATGATATATTAACCTTTAGATTTGGAAGAAAAGTTTTTCTTTCCACCATTTTCCTTATAATCAAAATTCATCTATGAAATGAAACAAACCTGTATACATATAATAATCTCCATTCTTTTTGTTATAGGCACCACAATCATGTTCTCCTCATTGAGATACATGATATTGATGCTTTGGATTTTGAGGAAAAGCTTTTCCTTTCACCATTTTCCTCATAATTACTATTCATCCATGAAATGGGATAAACTTTGATACTTGTAATAAACTCCATTCTTTTTGTTATAGGCACTACAATCATGTTCTTCTTATCGGGATACAAGATATTGATGCTTCAGATTTGCAAGAAGAGCTTTTTTTTTGCACTATTTTCCCTATAATTAACATTCATCCATAAAATAAGACTCATTTGGATACTCATAATAATCTCCATTCTTTTTTTATGGGTACTACAATCATGTTCCCATTATTGGGATACATGATATTGATGGTTTCGATTTACAAGAAAAGCTTTTCTTCCTACCATGTTCCTTATAATTAATGTTCATCTATGAAATGGAACAAAGTTGTATACTCATAATAATCTCCATTCTTTTTGTTATGGGCACTACAATCATGTTCTCCTTATTGGGATACATGATATTGATGTATTGGATTTGATAGAAAAGATTTTCTTTCCATGATTTTCCTTATAATCAAAGTTCACCTGTGATATGAGATAAACTTGAATACTTGTAATAATCTCCATTCTTTTTGTTATTAGCACTGTAATCACGTTCACCACATTGGGATACATGATCCTGATGCTTTGGATTTGCAAGAAAAGCTTTTCCTTCCATCATTTTCCTTAGAATCAGAGTTTATCCATGAAATAAGACAAACTTACTCGTAATAATCTCCATTTTTTTGTTATTGGCACTACAATCATGTTCTCCACATTGGGATACACATCTTGATGCTTTGGATTTGCAAGAAAAGCTTTGCCTTCCACCATTTTCCTTATAATCAAATTTCATCTGTAAAATAAGATAAACTTGAATACTCGTAATAATCTCCATTTTTTTTGTTAGTAGCACTACAATCATGTTCTCCACATTGGGGTACACTATATTGATGCTTTGGATTTGCAAGAAAAGCTTTTCTTTCCACCATTTTCCTTATAATCAAAGTTCATCTGTGAAATGGGACAAACTTGGATAATTGTAATAATTCCATTCTTTTTGTTATTGGCACGGCAATCATGTTCTCCACATTAGGATACATGATATTAACGTTTGATTTGCAAGAAAGGCTTTCTTTTCCACCATTTTCCTTATAATCAAAGTTTATCCGTGAAATAAAGCAAACTTGAATACTCATAATAATCACCATTCTATTTGTTATGGGAACTATAGTCATGTTCTCCTCATAGGGATACACGATTTTGATATTTTGGATTTGCAAGAAATGCTTTTCTTTCCAAAATTTTCCTTATAATCAAAGCTTATTAGTGAGATTAGACAAGCTTGGATACTCATAGTAATCTCCATTCTTTTTCTTATTGGCACTACAATCATGTTCTCTACATTGGGATACATGATATTGATGCTTTGGATTTGCAAGAAAAGCTTTTCTTTCCATCATTTTCCTTATAATTAATGTTCATTTGTGAAATGAAACAAACTTGGATACTCATAATAATCTCCATTCTTTTAGCTATGGGCACTACAATCATGTTTTCCTTATTGGGATACATGATATTGATGCATTAGATTTGCTAGAAAAGCATTTCTTTCCACCATTTCCCTTATAATCAAAGTTCATTCATGAAATAAGACAAACCTTGATACTTATAATGATCTCCATTCTTTTTATTATTGGCTCTACAATCGTCTTCTCCACATAGGGATACATGATATATTGATGCTTTGGACTTGCATGAAAAGCTTTTCTTTCCATCATTTTCCTTCTAATCAATGTTCATCCTTGAAATGAGACACACTTGGATACCCGTAATAATCTCCATTATTTTCTTATTAGCACTACAATCATGTTTTCCACATTGTGATACACGATCCTGATGTTTTGGATTTGTAGGGAAAGCTTTTCTTTCCACCATGTTCCTTATAATTAATGTTTATTTGTGAAATGAGACAAACCTGGATACTCATAAAAATCTCCATTCATTTTGTTATTGGAATTACAATCATGTTCTCCACATTGGGATACATTATATTGATGCTTTGGATTTGCAAGAGAAGCTTTTCTTTCCACCATTTTCCTTATAAGTAATGTTTATCCATGAAATGACATAAACTTGTATACTCGTAATAATCTCTATTCTTTTTGTTATGGGCACTACAATCACGTTCTCCTCATTGAGATACACGACATTGAAGCTTTGGATTTGCAAGAAAGGCTTTTCTTTCCATCACTTTCCTCATAATCGAAGTTTATTTATGAAATGAGGCAAACTTAGATACTCGTAATAATCTCCATTCTTTTTGTTATTGGCACCACAATCATGTTCTCCATATTGGGACCCACAATCTTGATGCTTTGGATTTGCAAGAAAGCTTTTTTTTCTACCATTTTTCTTATAATTAACGTTCATCCATCAAATGAGTCAAATATGGATACTCGTAATAATCTCTATTCTTTTTGTTAGTGGCACTACAATCATGTTCTCCACATTGGAATATACGATATTGATGCTTTGGATTTGCAAGAAAAGCTTTTCCTTCCACCATTTTCCTTATAATTAATGTTTATCCATAAAATGAGACAAACATGGAAACTCATAATAATCTCCATTCTTTTTATTGTTGGCACTGCAATCATGTTCTCCACATTGGGATACACAATCTTGGTGCTTTGGATTTGCAAGAAAAGCTTTTTTTTGCCAATTTCCTTATAATAAAAGTTCATCCGTGATGCGGGGCAAACTTGGATACTCATAATAATCTCCATTCCTTTTGTTATGGGCACTACAATCATCTTTTCCTCATGGGATATAGGATCTTGATGCTTTGGATTTGCAAGAAGAGCATTTCTTTCTGCCATTTTCCTTATAATTAAAGTTTATCGGTGAGATGAGAGAAGCTTGGATACTCATAATAATCTCTATTCTTTTTGTTATTGGCACTACAATCATGTTGTCCACATTGGGATACATGATATTAATGCCTTAGATTTGCAAGAAAAGCTTTTCTTTACCTCATTTTCCTTGTAATTGATGTTCATCTATCAAATGAGTCAAACTTGTATGCTCGTAACAATCTCCATTCATTTTGTGATTGGCACTATAATCAAATTCTCGTCATTGGGACACACGATATCGATGCTATGGATTTGCAAGATAAGCTTTTCTTTCCACCATCTTCCTTATAAGTAATGTTTATCTGAAAAATGACATAAACTTGGATACTCATAATAATCTGTATTCTCTTTGTTATTGGCACTACAATCACATTTTCCTTGTTGAGATATACGATATTAAAGCTTTAGATTTGTAAGAAAGGCTTTTCTTTCTACCACTTTCCTCATAATCAAAGTTTGTCTATGAAATGAGGCAAACCTAGACACTCATAGTAATCTCCATTCTTTTTGTTATTGGCACTACAATCGTGTTCTCCATTTTAGGACCACAATCTTGATGCTTTGGATTTGCAAGAAAAGCTTTTTTTTCACTATTTTCATTATAATTAATGTTCATCCCCTAAATGAGTCAAACATGGATACTTATAATAATCTCTAATTTTTTTGTTAGTGGCACTACAATCATGTTCTCCACATTGGGATGCGCATCTTGATGCTTGGGATTTGCAAGAAAAGCTTTTCTTTTTGCCCTTTTCCTATCACAACGTACCTCGGAGGTGGATCCTCGCGGATCTATGAGTGTGTACTACTTAAAACATTTTTTGACTTGGAATGTCTTCTTGATCGAGACTTTTCCTTTGCGACATGATGAGAATAAGAAAGCATAGATTCTCGACTTATGTTACAGTGAAGTGGGGATCATAAGATGAATCGCTCATCTCATTGGTTTCGGATAACCATCGTAAAATGGCCAACGCTTGGAGTCGCCACCAATCATTTTGGGCTAGGCATGATCGGATGCCTATTGAAACCTATGTTTTGGGTTAGGAAACTCAAAACATCTATCCTATGGTCCATGTAATGCAAAGATTCGCCGTTTGGGTTTGGGAGTTGGTTACGCGTGATGAGGTACAAACCTCTTCGTGACGCTTAAAATTAGTATCTTACTAGCTATGTCTTTTCTCGATTTTAATTCTTTCGATCTTAACTTGTCATTAGTTCAATATAACCTTTTTTTGATGCACGAATCTTATAGAAATAATCTAGGTTCTGATGAAAAATATTTAATCTCATATACACCTCGGAGAAATAAGGAATATAGAGATTTTCAATAAAAATGACCTTTGGATTTTACTTTGAAAATGGAATGTTCCACTTTGGGCACTGGAGAGATACCTAAGCAGAACATTACCTTTAATTTTATTTGAAATGTTTTAAAAACATAAATGCAAATAGTCATCACAAAGAAACCTGTTAGTATGGCAATAAATGAAGTAACATAACATGGATCATTCAATGCAATAATAAAGAAAATGGGTAGGCTATTGGAATTTATCTCACAATTGGCATTAATTATCTGGGAATAACCGAATCAATGAATTTTGAGATGCATCTGGGTTCCTTGATTAAACAAGGTTTGTCTGACATATTCATGAAAATCCTAGAAGGAGAAAAATTTAATTATAGTTGAAAGATAGGGTTAGAGTATCCATTTGAAAAGATGGGGTTAGAGTATCCCCATGGATAACGAATAATTTTGATGAAGAAAGATTCTTTAAAGGTTGATAATTTTGAAAAGCAGGGTTAGAGTATCCCCTCGAAAGGTCGGGGTTAGAGTATCCCCATGGATGATAAATTATTTTGACAAAATAAGGTTTTTTTTTAATCTCGACAATTTTGAAAAATGGGGTTGGGCTATCCCCTCAGAAAGGTCAAGTTAGGGTATCCCCAAAAGTGATACATTGACATTCTTTAAAGAAGTCAAGTTGGAAAACTTAAGTTAGCAAAACCTTGTGATTTAGGGAATGTATAAGCCTTTTAACAACTTTTGGCAAAAGAAATTATTATGAATGAGGATGGTAAAGATGTAAAATGTGTTTATGCCTTGATACGAGCCTATGGGAGGTCAAGCATATTATCGAGTCTAATCGAGTTAACATGGAGATATTCGAATGTCTCGAGATGAAATTCAGGAAAACAACTCAATTTTGACCAAAACCAAAAATAGGGGATAGCATCGTGCTATTTGGTTTCCTGAATTTATTATAAACCGGTTCAAAGGATTTAGAGGATGGACAAGATACCATTATAAAGTTAACTCGATGAGGGTCATCATAAAAAATATTCCCACTACCCCAAAGAGTCATTTTTTGGGGGAATAAGTTTTTGAGTTTGGATTAATAATGCTGCTGGTAGAGCATTTGAGGGACAAGGTGTGTCAAAATTTGAAAAATCACCCTAGACTCATTTGGTATCAAAAAATTGCAAGAAATACCTTTCTAAAAAGGGAATTTCATCAATAGTTTAGAAAAAATGTTTGAAAAATTTGAAAAAATCATTTAGTGGGCCTGAATGGCCCAACCAGAATACATATTTGGATTTTAAAGGTTCTGGATAGTTTAGACTTGAAAAATCATAACTTTCCCATCTAGAATGATCTAGGGGTGAATAAGACATTATTTTAAAGATAATTCAACATGCTTTAATAGAAAAATATAAAAAAATTCATGAAAATCATTTAGGATTTTAAAGTGATTTTTCAATTTGCAACAATTTGCAACAATTGTGCTACCAGTAGGGTACAAAGCAAAGCAACGGCTATCTCTTATTTTTTATGTCTACGGGTCCAAACTCGAGTAATTGACATTCGAACATCTATGACTGAAAGGAAAGAGTGGCATAAGCATCATGAACTCATTTGCACAGCCCGAAGTAGTTTGGGATGATGAAATAGCCCGTTAATCATACCACTAAAGGTTTTGACTCAAACAAGGCACAAACATTTTGGGAATAATTGTAAGACCATTTTCATTTCAAAATCAAAAGATTTGAGCTTGTTTAATCAAGATTCCAGATCTGGAAAAACATAATTTTCCCTAAGATATTTTGCTAACTTTAAAGAAAATGCTAAGTTCATCTAATCCTCATTGGTTGAGGTTAACATGCTTAGCTTAGGGGGTTTTAAAAATCAATTTTGGCAGCCATCAAACATGCTTTTAACAGGGAAAAGACAACAAACATACAAAGGGTTAGCACATAACATGAATGGAGGTCTTAACTTTACCAATGGTTTAGACAAAGAAAATGTTATGCATTATGACAAGAAACTATTATGGATGCTGAAAATGACAATGATTCATGCAAGTTAATGTATAAATGTGCTTGAAATATGTTAAGCTAATGATTCATACATGGATTAAGGATAACAAGATGCATAGACATGGCATAAAATGCATGAGCAAGAGATATCAAACTAGTGAAGATGAAATGAGGCATTTTGCACATCAAAGGGGCATAAGGCATCCAAATCCTAAACTACCACAACTAAAAGCCACAATAATGCATGATAATCCTAAGAGGGTGATGGAAACATGGAGAGCTTACTAGAATGATGAAGATGCTGAAAAATAGAAAACAGATAAAGTGAGAAGTTATACCAACAAAACTTCACCTTTGGCCAAATAGTTGGAATAGTAGAAAGGGCTTGAATTTTCCTTTTTTCTTTGTTATAAATAAGCCAGAAAAAGAGAGAAACAATGAGGTTTTGGTTTTGGTATGGATGAGGGTAATTTTTAGAATGTGTAGAGGTTGAGAGTGAGTGTTTTAGGGCTATTTTTGGATGGTGGGTGAAGAGCTACGGGATTCTGGTTTTCTTGGTGTGTGAATATGTTATTGGAAGTTAAAAATGAGCTAGAATCTAACCTTCTTTTGCTGAGATAGAAGTGGTCCATTTATAGCAGCATTTTGGAGCCAGTTTGGAGTGTTTTTTTAGTCATTTCTCAAGGGGACAAGGTGATGTCAGCATGGTGGCTATAGGGTGGCTGTAGAAAGCAACTTGCTGCCAATGTGATGTGCATAGGGTGGCTTGTTTAAATGCTAAAATGATTTTCTAGCAAATAGGGTGGCTGATAATGATATTGGCCAATAATTAGCGAAGAGTAGGGTGGTCATATGACATTATCCCCTTTGATCTAATTTAGACTTAAAAATATGTTTTGATGAATTCAAAAGTCCAAATTTATAATTTGATATGGGTTTTGATCTTTCTTGAAGTAGAGAAATTAGTTAAAATTGAGTTTTGGATCAATGGTTGACGAGTCAAAAATGCTCAGACCGTGAAAATGGCCTGCATGTATCAATCATTGCATAATGTATTGATACATTTGGTCCAAAAACCTTAATGGTACCAATACAATGAACACTATATCGATACATTGATACTATGAACCATTGTATCGATACTATGAACCACTGTATCAATACATGTTGATATGTATCGATACATTTCTTTATAGAATGCATGTTTTGGTCTTGGCATCACCTAGTATCAATACATGAGGTCCTGTATCGATATAGAGGCTCATTATCGATACGTCTACATGTTGTATCGATACAAATAGGGATATTTTAAATTTTTGGCACGTTGGAGATTGTCTCGATACATGAGAACCATGTCTCGATACATTCAAGTAAAATTATGAATTTTTTCATATTTTTTTATCCTCGGACACCTTGAACTATGTCATTTGATGCCACATCTTTGCATTTACCTTTGATATGATCCTTAGGCCTTCTTAACTTCTTCAAAATACTTTTTTGCCTGGTGACATTAGGTGTCTACAGCTACCCCTCTTTGACTATTGCTGAGAATCAGGAACAGAGCAAGGACAAATAGACACTATTTTGTTCAGGGTGGACTAACACTTCTAGAACACTAGGGTGTTAGGTTTTCTGAGGTTTGACCCCCTTAGGTAGGTACAGAGTGGATTTCTACTGTGTGTGCCATCAGCTTGTATGGGCTTTGACTTAAACTTGGGTGCCATCAACTCATATGGGCTTTGACTCGAGTACTACCAGCTCGTGCTGGCCTTGACTTAGACTTAGGTGCCACCAGCTCATATAGGCTTTGACTTAGGTGCCGCTAGCTTGTGCGGGCTTTGACTCAGATACAGCCAGCTCGTACAGGCTTTGACTTAGACTTTGGTGCCACTAGCTCATACGAGCTTTGACTCAGATGCCACTAGCTTATGCGGGCTTTAACTTAGACTAGGGTGCCACCAGCTCGTGTGGGCCTTGACTCAGGTGCTGCTAGCTCGTGCAAGCTTTGACTTAGATTAGGTGCCACTAGCTTATGTAGGCTTTGACTCGGGTGTCGCCAGCTCATGCAAGTTTTGACTTAGACTTGGGTGCCACCAGCTCATGTGGGCTTTGACTTGGGTACCGCAAGCTCGTGTGAGCTTTGACTTAGACTTGGGTGCCACCAGCTCGTGTGGGCTTTGACCCAAGTGGCGCCACTTATGCAGGCTTTGACTTAGACTTGGGTGCTACCAGCTCCTATAGGCTTGGACTTGGGTGCCTCCAGCTCATGCAGGCTTTAACTTAGACTTAGGTGCCACCAATTTGTATGGACTTTAAAAAAGATGCCACTGACATGTGGGCTTTAAAAAGGATGCCACTGACTTATGGGCTTTGAAAGGGGTACCACTGACATGTGGGCTTTAAGGGGTGCCACTGACTTGTGGGCTTTTAAAGGTGCCACTGACTTGTGGGCTTTAAAAGGTTGCCACTGACTTGTGGGCTTTGAAAAGGGTGCCACTGATTTATGGGCTTTAAAAGGTACTACTGAATTGTGGGCTTTAAAAGGTGCCACTGACTTGTGGGCTTTAAAAGGTGCCACTAACTTGTGGGCTTTAAAAAAGGGTGCCATGACTTATGGACTTTGAAAGGGTGCCACTGACATGTAGGCTTTAAAAGCGTGCCACTGACTTGTGGGCTTTAAAGAGGTGCCGCTGACTTATGGGCTTTTTAAGGGGTGCCACTAACATGTGAGCCTTAAAAGGGTGCCATTGACTTATGGGCTTTAAAAGGGTGCCACTGACTGGTGGGCTTAAAAGGGTGCTGACAATGTTTTTTGATAAAGCTTTAAATACTAGCTTTTCTTAACACAAGTTTATGACAAACTTTCTTGATGAAAAGATCTTGACACTAGTTTTTAACAAAATGCTTGACAAAGCTTCTGATGAATGTCCTTGACAAAAGTTTTTTATGATAATTGCTTGATAACAAAAGTTTTTTATGATAGTTGCTTGATAAAAAGGGTTTTGTTATGAGGTGATGAGAAGAAAAGGACCTTACCTTAATAACACTTGGTTTGTGAAGCTTAGAGTTCTTACCAAGAATTCTTTGGAGGTTAAGCAAACCTGGCTTCAAGTGATATTGTAAAGATGATGTATGATGGTAATATGAGTGCATGATATGAAATGCTATCAAGATTGGATGATGTGAAGCTAATACGGGAGATAGCTCTAGTTCTCCTTGTAGGTCATTCAGACTCTCATAGGGATGGCGATTTGTCTTTAATGTGACTATAGATGAAAATTTTCCTAATCATGCTAGGAATTATAGGTTGTCCTTGCTCCACTGGGGTTATGACCAATTTTTAGTCTCAAGAATTTAGGCTACTGTGTTTCTCAATTCGAGAGGCTCAATCATTTTCCTGACAAATGGAAGGCATTATCAACAATTTAGAGACTATTTGACTGATTAGGTTGATGTCTCTAGTTTCGATAGGATTCTGATAGAATGCATGGGTCGATTTTTAGTTAGCTTAAAATGGTTTTCCTTAAGATGTGGCTTGTGAAAGCAAGAAATGGTTTAGTGTATGGTCATGCCAAGCGGGTGTTTGGACGCAAAAAGTGCATGATCTTGATAATCAGGGCATGAGCGAGTTTCTTACATTTTTCTTTTCCTTTCAGTGTAATATCAAGATGTCTTAATGCATATTTTAATTGATTATCAAACATTATCAACTAAATGACAAGTGCAATGTGAATTGTACAGGGGTTAAAAGAAACAAGGCAATATTTCTTCATGTCAACAAAGAGACATAACTCAATACACTATTTAACAAGCAATTGATAAGGTAGCGAGAAAGATGATCTTTTGGACGAAAGATGCCTCTGACAATCATGACATGGATGTTCTTTAGGTGCTTTTTAGAACCTTTCTCGAACCATGAATGTGCCTAGCATGAGCTGATCTTCGAAAGATCTCTAGGATTACTTTGCATTATCTTGTAGCTACTCTTAGTTCATGCCCCATCAAAAGTCATATTCTCAAGTCACCCTTAAGGGTTTTTGGCCATAGTTGGGTTGGTTGCCCAGATGCCCTTTTTGGATTTTCATCTAGACCCTTTTTGTTATTGGTACTACAATCGTGCTCTCCACATTGTGATACATGATCTTAATGTTTAGATTTGCAAAAAAAGCTTTTCTCTCTGCCATTTTCCTTATAATTAATGTTTATGCATGAAATGAGACAAGCTTGGATACTCGTAATAATCTCCATTCTTTTTGTTATTGGCACTACAATCTTGCACTCCATATTGTAATACACGATGTTAATGCTTTAGATTTGCAAGAAAAGCTTTTCTTTCTACCACTTTCCTTATAATTAATGTTTATCCAAGAAATGAGATAAGCTTGGATACTTGTAATAATCTCCATTCTTTTTGTTATAGGCACTACAATCATGTTCCCATCATTAGAATAAATGATATTGATGCTTTGGATTTGCAAAAAAAGCTTTTCTTTCCACCATTTTCGTTATAATTAATGTTCATCCGTGAAATGAGACAAACTTGGACACTCGTAATAATCTCTAATCTTTTTGTTATGGGCACTACAATCATGTTCTCCTCATTGGGATACACGATATTGATGCTTTGGGCTTGCAAGAAAAGCTTTTCTTTCCACCACTTTCCTTTTATTCAAAGTTTATCTGTGATATGAGACAAACTTAGATACTCGTAATAATCCTCATTCTTTTTGCTATGGGTGCTACAATCGTGCTCTCCAAATTGTGATACACGATCTTGATCCTTTGGATTTGCAAGAAAAGCTTTTCTTTCCACCATTTTCCTTATAATTAATGTTCATCTGTGAAATGAGACAAACTTGGATACTTGTAATAATCTCTGTTCTTTTTGTTACGGTCACTACAACCATGTTCTCCACATTGTGATACATGGTATTGATGCTTTGGATTTGCAATAAAGTTTTCTTTCCACCATTTTCCTTATAATTAATGTTCATCCATGAAATCAGACAAACTTGGATGCTTGTAATAACCTCAATTCTTTTTGTTATGGGCACTACAATCATGTTCTTCTCATTGGGATACACGATATTGATGCTTTCGATTTGCAAGAAAAAATTTTCTTTCCACCATTTTTCTTATAATCAAAGTTCATCCGTGAAATGAGCCAAACTTAGATACTCGTAATAATCTCCATTCTTTTTGTTATTGGTACTAAAATCATGCTCTCCACATTGTGATACATGATCTTAGTGCTTTAGATTTGCAAGAAAAGCTTTTCTCTCTACCATTTTCCTTATAATTAATGTTTATCCATGAAATGAGACAAGCTTGGATACTCGTAATAATCTCCATTCTTTTTGTTATTGGCACTACAATCGTGCTCTCCACATTGTGATACATGATCTTAATGCTTTAGATTTGCAAGAAAAGCTATTCTTTCCACCATTTTCCTTATAATTAATGTTTATCCATGAAATGAGATAAGCTTAGATACTTGTAATAATCTCCATTCTTTATGTTATAGTCACTACAATCATGTTCTCATCATTAGGATAAACGATATTGATGCTTTGGATTTGCAAAAAAAGCTTTTCTTTGCACCATTTTCCTTATAATTAACGTTCATCCGTGAAATGAGACAAACTTGGAAACTCGTAATAATCTCCAATCTTTTTGTTATGGGCACTACAATCATGTTCTCCTCATTGGGATACATGATATTAATGCTTTGGATTTGTAAGAAAACCTTTTCTTTCACCATTTTCCTCTTAATCAAAGTTCATCCATGATATGAGAATCAAAGTTCATCCATGATATGAGACAAGTTTAGATACTCGTAATAATCCTCATTCTTTTTGTTACGGGCACCACAATCATTGTGATACACAATCTTGCTCTCCACATTGTGATACACAATCTTTATCCTTTGGATTTGCAAGAAAAGCTTTTCTTTCCACCATTTTCCTTACAATTAATGTTCATCTGTGAAATGAGACAAACTTGGATACTTGTAATAATCTCCGTTCTTTTTGTTACGGTCACTACAATCATGTTCTCCACATTGGGATACATGGTATTGATGCTTTCGATTTGCAATAAAATTTTTCTTTCCACTATTTTCCTCATAATTAATGTTTATCCATGAAATCAGACAAACTTGGATGCTTGTAATAACCTTAATTCTTTTTGTTATGGGCACTACAATCATGTTCTCCTCATTGGGATACATGACATTGATGCTTTGGATTTACAAGAAAAACTTTTCTTTCTACCATTTTTCTTATAATCAAAGTTCATCCGTGAAATAAGCTAAACTTCGATACTCGTAATAATCCCCATTCTTTTTGTTATTGGTACTACAATCGTGCTCTCCATATTGTGATACATGATCTTAACGCTTTAGACTTGCAAGAAAAGCTTTTCTCTTTGCCATTTTCTTTATAATTAATGTTTACCCATGAAATGAGACAAGTTTGGATACTCATAATAATCTCCATTGTTTTTGTTATTGGCAGTACAATCGTGCTCTCCACATTGTGATACACGATCTTAATGTTTTAGATTTGTAAGAAAAGCTTTTCTTTCCACCATTTTCCTTATAATTAATGTTTATCCATGAAATGAGATAAGCTTGGATACTTGTAATAATCTCCATTGTTTTTGTTATAGGCGCTACAATCATGTTCTCATCATTAGGATAAACGATATTGATGCTTTGGATTTGCAAAAAAAGCTTTTCTTTCCATCATTTTCCTTAAAATTAACGTTCATCTGTGAAATGAGACAAACTTAGACACTCGTAATAATCTCCAATCTTTTTGTTATGGCACTACAATCATGTTCTCCTCATTGGGATATACGATATTGATGCTTTGGATTTGCAAGAAAACCTTTTCTTTCCACCATTTTCCTCATAATCAAAGTTTATCCGTGAAATGGGACAAACTTGGATACTCATAATAATCTCCATTCTTTTTGTTATGGGTACTGTAATCATGTTCTCCGTATTGGGATACATGATATTGATGCTTTGGATTTGCGAGAAAAGCTATTCTTTCCACTATTTTCTTTATAGTTAATGTTCAACAATGAAATCAGATAAACTTGGATACTTATAATAACCTCTATTCTTTTAGTTATGGGCACTACAATCATGTTCTCCTTATTGGGATACACAATATTTATACTTTGGATTTGCAAGAAAAGCTTCTCTTTCTACCAATGTCCCTATAATCAAAGTTTATTCGTGAAATGAGATAAACTTGGATACTTTTAATAATCCCTTTTCTTTTTGTCATTGGCTCTACAATCGTGCTCCCCACATTGTGAGGCATGATCTTAATGCTTTAGATTTGCAAGAAAAGCTTTTCTTCCACCATTTTCCTTATAATTAATGCTTATCTGTGAAGTAAGACAAACTTGGATACTCGTAACAATCTCCATTGTTTTTGTTATGGACACTACAATCATGTTCTCCACATTGGGATACAAGATATTGATGCTTTGGATTCGCAAGAAAAACTTTTCTTTCTACCATTTTCCTTATAATCAAAGTTCATCTGTGAAATGAGCCAAACTTGGATACTTGTAATAATCACTATTCTTTTTGTTATTGGCACTACAATTGTGCTTTTCACATTGGGATACACAATCTTGATGCTTTGGATTTACAAGAATAGCTTTTCTTTCTACTATTTTCCTTATAATTAAAGTTCATTGACGAAATAAGAAAAGCTTGGATACTCGTAATAATCTCTATTTCCTTTATTTTTAGCACTACAATCATGTTCTCCTCATTGGGATACATGATATTGACGCTTTGGATTTGCAAGAAAAGCTTTTCTTTCCACTATTTCCTTTATAATTAATATTTATCCCTAAAATCATATGAACTTGGATACTCGTAATAACCTCCATTCTTTTTGTTATGGACACTACGGTCATGTTCTCTGCATTGGGATACATGATGTTGATGCCTTGAATTTCCAAGAAAAGCTTTTATTTCCAACATTTTCCTTATAATTAATGTTCATCCATGAAATGAGTCAAACTTGGATACTCTTAATAATCCTCATTCTTTTTGTTTGTGGCAATACAATCATGTTCTCCACATTAGGATACACGATTTTAATGCTTTGGATTTGCAAGAAAAGCTTTTCCTTTCACCATTTTCCTTATAATCAAAGTTCAACCATTAAATAACATACTTGGATACATGTAATAATCTCCATTCATTTTTTATTGGTACAACAATCATGTTCCTTACATTAGGATACATGATGTTGATGCTTTGGATTTACAACTATAGCTTTTCTTTCCACCATCTTCCCTATAATTAATGTTGGTCTGTGAAATGAGATAAACTTGGATACTCATAATAATCTCCATTCTTTTTGTTATGGGCACTGCAATCGTGTTCTGCTCATTGGAATACATGATATTGATGCTTTGGATTTACAAGAAAAGCTTTTCTTTCTATTGTTTTCCTTATAATCAAAATTCATCTGTGAAATGAGACAAACTTGGATACTCATGATAATCTCCTCTCTTTTTGTTATGAGAAATACAATCACGTTTTCTTCCTTAGGATACATGATATTGATGCTTTGGATTTGCAAGGAAAGCTTTTCTTTCCATCATTTTTCTCATAATCAAAGTTCATCCACGAAATGAGACAAACTTGGATACTCGTAATAATTCCATTCTTTTTGTTATGGGCACTACAATCATGTTCTCCACATTGGGATGCATGATCTTGATGCTTTGGATTTGCAAAAAAAGCTTTTCTTTCCTCTATTTTCCTTATAATTAATATTCATCCATGAATTAAGACAAACTTGGATGCTCGTAATAACATCCATTCTTTTTTGTTATTAGCACTACAATCATGTTCTCCACATTGGGATACACAATATTGATGCTTTGGATTTGCAAGAAAAGCTTTTCTTTCATCCATTTTTCTTAAAATAAAAGTTCATCCGTGAAATGAGCCAAACTTGGATACTCATAATAATCTCCATTCTTTTTGTTATTAGCCCTACAATCCTGCTCTCCACATTGTGATACGCGATCTTGATGCTTTAGATTTGCAAGAAAAGCTTTTCTTTCTGCTATTTTCCTTATAATTAATGTTAATCCATGAAATGAGAGAAACTTGGGTGCTTGTAACAATCTCCATTGTCTTTGATATAAGCACTACAATCATGTTCTTCTCATTGGGATACACGATATTAATGCTTTGGATTTGCAAGAAAATCTTTTCTTTCCACTATTTTCCTCATAATTAATGTTCATCCGTGAAATCAGACAAACTTGGATACTCGTAATAACCTTCATTCTTTTTGTTATGGGCACTACAGTCATGTTCTCTGCATTGGGATACATGATGTTGATGCTTTGGATTTCCAAGAAAAGCTTCTATTTCCACCATTTTCCTTATAATTAATGTTCACCCATCAGATGAGTCAAACTTGGATACTCTTAATAATCTCCATTCTTTTTGTTGGTGGCAATACAATCATGTTCTCCACATTGGGATACACGACTTTGATGCTTTGGATTTGCAAGAAAAGCTTTTCCTTTCACCATTTTCCTTATAATCAAAGTTCAACCGTGAAATGAGACATACTTGGATACACATAGTAATCTCCATTCATTTTTTATTGGTAAAACAATCAAGTTCTCCATATTGGGATACATGATGTTAATGCTTTGGATTTACAAGTATAGCTTTTCTTTCCACCATTTTCCCTATAATAAATGTTCATCTGTGAAATGAGACAAACTTGGATACTCGTAATAATGTCCATTCTTTATTTATGGGCACTATAATCATGTTCTCCTTATTAGGATACACGATATTGATGTGTTGGATTTGCAAGAAAAGCTTTTTTTTGACCACTTTTCTTATAATCAAAGTTCATCTGTGAAGTGAGACAAACTTCGATGCTCATAATAATCTCCATTCCTTTTGTTACTACAATCATGTTCTCCTCACTAGGATACACAGTATTGATTGTTTAGATTTGGAAGAAAGCTTTTCCTTCCACCATTTTTCCTTGTAATTAAAATTCATTTGTGAAATAAGACAAGCTTCGATACTCGTAGTAATCTCTATTCCGTTTCTTATTGGCACTACAATCACGTTCTCCTCATTGGGATGCATGATCTTGATGCTTTGGATTTGCTAGAAAAGCTTTTCTTTCCACCATTTTTATTATAATGAATGTTCATCCGTGAAATAAGGCAAACTTGGATACTCGTAATAATCTCAATTCTTTTTGTTATAGGTACTACAATCATGCTCTTCTTATTGGGATGCATGATATTAATGCTTTGGATTTGCAAGAAAAACTTTTCTTTCCACTATTCTCCTTATAATCAAAGTTCATTTGTTAAATGAGACAAGCTTTGATAGTCATAATAATCTCCATTCTTTTTCTTATTGGCACTAGAATAATGTTCTCCTCATTGGGATATATGATCTTGATGCTTTAGATTTGCAAGAAAACTTCTTTTTCTATCATTTTTCATATAATCAAAGATCATCCGTGAAATGAGACAAACTTTGATACTTGCAATAATCTCCATCTTTTTAGTTATTAGCACTACAATCATATTCTCTGCATTGAGATATGCGATCTTGATGCTTTAGATTTGCAAGATAAGCTTTTTTGTCCACCATTTTCCTTATAATTATTATTCATCCTTGAAATAAGATAAAGTTGGATACTCATAACAATCTCCATTCTTTTTGTTATTGGAACTACAATAATGTTCTCTAGATTAGAATACATGATATTGATGCTTTGGGTTTACAGGAAGAGCTTTTCCTTCCACCAATTTCCTTACAATTAATGTTCATCCGTGAAATAAGACAAACTTGGATACTCATAATAACCTCCATTCTCTTTGTCATTAGCACTACAAATCATTTTCTCCATATTAGGATACATGATATTAATGCTTTGGATTTTCAATGAGGCTTTTCTTTCCACTATTTTTCTTGTAATTAAAGTTCATCTCTGAAATAAGACAAACTTGGATACTTATAATAATCTCCACTCTTTGTGTTATGGCACTACAATCATGTTCTTTTCTTTGGGATAGTCGATATTGATGCTTTGGATTTCTAAGAAAAGCTTTTCTTCCTACCATTTTCCTTATAATTAAAGTTCATCCATGAAATGAGACAAACTTGGATACTTGTAACATTCTCTATTCTTTTTGCTATGGGCACTACAATCATGTTCTCCTCATTGGGATACATGATCTTGGTGCTTTGGATTTGCAAGAAAAGCTTTCTTTTTACCATTTTTCTTATAATTAAAGTTCATCTGCGAAGTGAGACAAACTTGGATACTCATAATAATCTCCATTCTTTTTGCTATAGGCACTACAATCATGTTTTCCTCACTAGGATACACGATATTTATGCTTTGGATTTGGAAGAAAAAGCTTTTCTTTCCACCATTT
Organism: Adansonia madagascariensis; assembly: GCA_038381835.1. Lineage (NCBI taxonomy): Eukaryota > Viridiplantae > Streptophyta > Magnoliopsida > Malvales > Malvaceae > Adansonia > Adansonia madagascariensis. Next base: position 20,027 of record JBBYHL010370269.1, read on the forward strand.
TTCTTTTTAATCAAAGTTCATCCATGAAATGGGACAAACTTTATTACTCGTAATAATCTCCATTCTTTTTGTTATGGGCACTATAATCAAGCTTTCCTTGTTGGAATACATGATATTGATGCTTTGGATTTGCAAGAAAAGCTTTTTTTTCCACCATTTTCCTTATAATCAAAGTTCATTTATGAAATGAGACAAGCTTCGATACTCATAGTAATCTCCATTCTATTTCTTATCAGCACTACAATTACGCTCTCTTCATTGGGATACATGATCTTGATGCTTTGGATTGGCTAGAAAACTTTTCTTTCCACCATTTTCATTATAATGAATTTCCATCTGTGAAATGAGACAAACTTGGATACTCGTAATAATCTCCATTTTTTTTGTTATGGGCACTATAATCATGCTCTTCTCATTGGGATGCATGATATTGATGCTTTGGATTTGCAAGAAAGCTTTTCTTTCCACCATTTTCCTTATAATCGAAGTTCATTTCTTAAATGAGACAAGCATCGATACTCGTAATAATCTCCATTCTTTTTCTTATTGGTGCTAGAATCATGTTCTCCTCATTGGGATACACGATCATGAAGCTTTGGAATTGCAAGAAAAACTTTTTCTTCTATTGTTTTTCGTATAATCAAAGATCATCCATGAAATAAGACAAACTTGGATACTTGCAATAATCTCCATCCTTTTAGTTATTGGCACTACAATCATATTCTCTGCATTGGGTTACGTGATTTTGATGCTTTGGATTTGCAAGATAAGCTTTTCTGTCCACCATTTTCCTTATAATTATTATTCATCCTTGAAATAAGATAAAGTTGGAAACTCATAACAATCTCCATTCTTTTTCTTATTAGAACTACAATAATGTTCTCCAGATTAGAGTACATGATATTGATGCTTTGGATTTGCAGGAAGAGCTTTCCCTTCCACCATTTTCCTTATAATTAATATTCATCCATGAAATGAGATAAACTTGGATACTCATAATAACCTCCATTCTCTTTGTCATTGGCACTACAATCATGTTCTCCATATTGGGATATATGATACTGATGCTTTAGATTTTCAAGGAAGCTTTTCTTTCTACTATTTTCCTTATAATAAAGTTCATATGTGAAATAAAACAAACTTGGATACTCATAATAATCTCCACTCTTTCTGTTATGGGCACTACAATCATGTTCACCTCCTTGGCATGCACGTTATTGATGCTTTGATTTGGCAAGAAAAGCTTTTCTTTTCACCACTTTCCTTACTATTAAAGTTCATCTGTGAAATGAAACAAACTTGCATACTCATAATAATCTCTATTCTTTTTATTATGGGTGCTACAATCATGTTCTCCTTTTTGGGACACATGATATTAATGCTTGGTTTAGTAAGAAAGGTTTTCTTTCCACCATTTTCCTTATAACCAAAGTTTGTCTATCAAATAAGTCAAACTTGGATACTCGTAATAATCTCCATTCTTTTTGTTATTGGCACTACAATCATGTTCTCCACATTGGAATACACGGTATTGATGCTTTGGATTTGCAAGAAAATCTTTTCTTTCCACTGTTTTCCTTATAAATAGAGTTTATCCATGAAATGAAACAAACTTGTATACTTATAATAATCTCCACTCTTTTTCTTAAGGGAGCTATAATCATGTTCTTATCATTGGGAGACATGATATTGATTCTTTGGATTTGAAAGGAAAGCTTTTCTTTCCACCATTTTCCTTATAATGAAAGTTCATCCGTGAAATGAGGTAAACTTGGATACTTTTAATTATCTCTATTCTTTTTCTTATGGACACTACAATCATGTTCTCATCATTCGCATACACGATATTGATGCTTTGGATTTACAAGAAAAGCTTTTCTTTCCACCATTTTCCTTATAATTAATGTTCATCCA
>JBBYHL010370817.1:0-21926 GCA_038381835.1 Adansonia madagascariensis
CCAAAATTATGACGAAATTCATGTTTTAATGTTATGGTGTAAAAGGGCACACAAAAGTCATGAACTAGGTAAATTTTATCTATCTGCATCGATACAAAGCATTTTGTATTGATACAGAGAGTAAATTTTGCCAGATGCATCGATAAATTGAAGAATGTATTGATACTTTAAAGCCTGTATCAATATACCCACTTACGTATTGATACATTTTGACCAAAAATCATGATTTTAGCTATGACAGAACTCTGTATCGATACAAATGCTAATGTATCGATACATTAAGCAAATGTATTGATACATGGCCTCTTGTATCGATACAATCAATAGATTTTTGGATTTTGATTACATGGAAGCCTTGTATCGGTATCTAAGGGTCATGTATTGATACCTACACATGATAATGTGAATTTTATGTGCCTTTGGCCCTACAAACATTTTAGATAGGAATGATGGGTGATTAGTTCATGCTTATCTAGATGACATTTGTGATGCCTTGAATAGTGACCTTAAATGCCTTGGATGATGGCTTGGACAAAATGGGCTGTCTACATGGAGTAGTTGAATAAGCATACCATCAAAATATTGATGTTATCTAAGTTGTTGAACTCAGAGCCATATACATATGCCTAACTGAAGGTTCTTAATTAAGGTTATATTGTTAATAATATCTTTATTGATAAGATGGGCTGGTTGACGAACAATATTCTGACTAATAGTTTTATTTCATTTAGTAATGACAAAATCATATTTGGAAGGAGGGGCAATTTAAAAACTCTTCACATCACCATTAATTACAAGGGTCATACACTACCAAGAGTTTTAATTGATAATGGTTTCACATTGAACATGTTGTCATTGGTTACTCTATAAATGATGCCAATTGGTGCCTTTCATATTAAGCAAAGTTATACTATAGTTCAAGCATTTGATAGGACTCGTTGAAAGGTAATGGGTGTTATCACAGTTCTACTGAAGGTTGGCCCATGTACTTATACGGTGGAATTTTAGGTGATGGACATTGGTAATTATAATTGTCTACTAGGTAGGCCCTGGGTCCATTTAACAAGGGCAATTCCCTCATCTTTACATCAAAAGTTGAAGTTTATCATGAAAAATAAGGCGGTCTCCATTGGTGGAGAAGAAGACATCCTAGCTTTTGAAGGATATGACAAGGATGTTCTCAATCTATCTTTCTAATCTTTCGAGTTTGTGAATGATACATTTGTAATTGAAGGATTATTAATTTCAAGCCTTACTTGTCTAAGAATACGAGGATGGGTTTGAAGATAATGGTTGCAAAGTGTTGCTATGTTGGCAAAGGATTAGGGAAACACTTGTAGGGAATCATCCAAGCTTTGAAAGTGGTCAACCAGATAAGCAAGAATAGGATGGGTTTTAAGCTGAATGCTCAACAGAAAAGGATGGCTAAGAAATCAAGAGACAAGAAAATGGCCAAGTTAATGGGTTAGGAACAATGATTAGATGTGAAAACTTCTCCATCACTTAGAGAGATCCTTTTCTGAAGGCTATCTAGATTTGGACAAAGGAGGTAGTCCTAAAAAAGCCCTGGTAATTCTGAAAAAAGCTTTTTAGAGATTTTGTATTAGCATAGATGGTGGAATAAAGAATCTTGGAAGAAGCCATTTTGTTTTCCCATGATTGTCAAGTTTGGAATAACACTAAGTTCTCTATAGATTGTTGCAACATAGTGGGACACAGATACTAATATGCAGGACTTAAATACGAGTAAATCCCTTTATTTCTTCCTTTTTTTTGTGCTAATGTAAGAGATTGAGTTGTCAAGGTGAATCGTTCACTAAACTAACCCTAAATGGTCGTTACGAAATAACCATTTGACTTGGAGTGGCCACCAATGTATTTTGCTTAGGTGAGATTGGTCACTTATCAGACTTTGTCCTTTAAGGGTTATAAAACCCTCGAAAACAAACTCCAAGATCTATGTTTATTATAGAGATTCGCTCGAAAAGGGTTTGAGAGTTTATTACGTCACAAGTAAGGATTCGATCCTTCTCATGATGTTCATTGATTGGTATCTTTAAATACACATTAACTTAAAGTTCAATTTTTTCAGTTTCGGTTTCGATTATCTATATTTAATCATAAATCATGTATTTCAAAAATTCCTTAAACTAATTTTATTCTTCCATTCTTGAGAAAATTAGGTTTTTTAAAAAATTTTTAACCAAAAATGTCATCCATACCCTACCAAACAAAGCCAGAGGAATATGAACATTTTATCTTAAAAAATTTTAAAAAAAAATCTTGATTTTACTTCTTTGTTTTTTTTTTTTAAAGGATATGGTGTTATTAAAATGATTTGTAGAACCCCTCCCATATACACTTACAACCTTAACTTAGGAACATTGCCTTGATTTTTGAAGATTCTAGATTTATTAATTAATTAAAAAATGAGACTCAATCTAGGATTCAGTTTTGAAGGAAGGTACGAAACTAATCCTAGCAACTTAGTTTTTACGAAAAGTGGGAAGTTAAGACAAACTAGGTTTAGTCTTGACAGAAGTTATAGACTTAAACCTAAGTTACTAGGTTTCTAGGTAAAGTAAGAGACCTAAATTAAATCTAACCCAATCTTGACAGAAAGTACAAACCTAAGCCTAAAAGACATTGTTTCTAAGAAAAATGGAAAGCTAAGATAAACTAAGTTGGTCTCAAAGAAGGTACAGACTTAAACCTAAGGGATTGAGTTTCTACGAAAAGTAAATATCCTAAATTAAATCTATACTTTGTCTAGACGAAAGTACGGACCTAAGCCTACGGACTTGATTTCTATGAAAAATGGAAAGCCAAGACAAACTAGGGTCAATCTCGATAAAAAAGTATTGACTTAAACCTAGGGGACTTGATTTCTACGGAAAGTAAGAAACCTAAATTAAATCTATACCCGATCTTGATTGAAAGTGTGGACATAAGCCTAAAAGACTCATTTTTCACAGAAAGCAAGAAACCTAAAGTAAACTAGAGCTCAATCTCGATGGAAGGTACGGTCTAAGCCTAGTGACTCGGTTTCGGTGGAAGATTATGTCAATTTTAGATAGAGCTGGGATCTTTGTAAGGAAGATTGCGTGTTAATTATCTTTTCTTATTCATGGATTCGTTGTGCCTTGGTTAAAACATTGGTCAAGGCGTTTGTGGCCTTACAAATTTGCTTTATACGGGGATAATGAAGCGGTTTCTGTGCGCTGTCTTTGATCAGCTCACCAGGGGTTTTAATTATGTGTTGGAGATTAATATGTTGTCTAGATGTGATTGGAGGACTAATTCCTTAAAGATGGCTGCTAGATAGATGATTGTCTCATTAGGTGTTGAAACAGAATTGGAATGGAAATGACATCACATTTTTCTCAATCGATGATTAGTATTCAATGTTGTGTTTAATGCCTTTCTATGTCGCATGGCTTTGTGCAGCGTTGGAAATACAAGGATGTTATGTACTTTTGTTTTTTCGATTTTCTTTGGATAGTTTTCTTGTTTCTGTTGTCTATTGTTATTGTTCTCCTTTCGTGGTGCTACGAGTATGGGACAAGCTTTTACTGCTCAGAGTTATGAATTCATGTATCTTTGTTTGCCTTTGAATAAATGACTCGACTTAAAAAAAAATTCTTTTATTTAATAAATAAATTGATTATAAATATTAGTATTATTTACTCGATTTAATTATTTATTAATTCAGTTTTATATAAAATAATAATTACTTTTATATTAAAATAATAAATTATTTTTTTTGAAAAGTAACATTTCATAGTATTAGTATATAAACTATATAATTATGAAGCTATTTATTTTGTTAATTACTTAATTACATCGATGTATATTTTTGCTCATTCAGTAATAATTTATCTGATTATAGAATTTTTTGTTTATTTACGTCATTATTTAATGTTAATTAATGATTGTATATTTTATTAATTAGTTTATTATAGTAAATTACTAAATTATTTTAAATTTAAAATAGCAAAAAGGGAAAATGCATGAAAATTAAAGATTAACATTGCTTGATAAACTAAAAATCTAAATGCGAAAAAAATTATGGAATTTATAACCATCGAGTTTGTATTATAAAAATTATTTGTAATGTTACCGAAAATTTCATATTGAATACAATTATATTATTGATAAAGGTAAATCTTAAATTTTGGAAATTATTCATTTCAAAATTTTAATCTTAATATTATTTGTTGTATTTCGTACATAAATGCCCATTATTATATTTGTTTAAAAATATATAATTGCATATCCTACAAATAATTAAAATTAATAAATGTATTAACATATATAGTTTGTTTAATATTCAAATTTATAAATTTATTATTTTAATTTTAATATAAAATTAAAATTTATGAAAATAAAAAATCAATATAAATTTTAATTCTTTTTAATTTTATTAAATAAATTCATTAGCATTTTAAGGTTAAGAAAAAATTGAAACTTTGAAAATAAAGTAATCTAATGTAAAATTTAAAATTTATTTTTCATCAAATAAATATATTTAATGAAAGACTTTTACTAAAATTAAATTTCATACTTATAAATTGGATAAATTTTATTAATAATAAAAAACCATTCACAATGAACATTTAAAATTTAAAATTTTTACTTATAAATTAGATAAATATTTTTTATTTTATTTTCAAGATTTTTTACATTTTATAATATGTATTTTTTAATTATATAAAAAAGAAAATAAACTAAATGCTTACTCAATTTTGGATCTCCAAAGTGGACCTAAGCGAACAACATTCATAAAAGGTCCAAATAAAATTAATTTAAATGAGCCCAAATAAATGAGTTAAAATTAAAATTATCCAGCTTAAAATGTTCGAAGTGTCCAAATATGCTCAAACTACACATGCCCCAAAATTCTTTCTGGTTTATTTCAAGAAAGTTTGACTGTTAGAACAAAATACGGTGGCAACATACATTAAATAATAATTACTTTTATATCAAAATAATAATTATTTTTTGAAAAAAAATAATGATTTTAATAATATTAAATTAATATTACTAATATTTATTAACTATATTATTTATGAAGCTATTTGTTTTTGTTAATTTAATTAACAACATAGATGTTTATTTTTGTTCATTCACTAATAATTTATCTGATTATAGAATATTTACTTATTTATGTCATTATTTAATTTTAATTAATTACTGTATACTTATTAATTAATTTATTATAGTAAATTAATAAATTATTTTAAATTTAAAATAACAAAATAGGAAAAAGAATGTAAATGCAACACTAATATTGCTTGATAAACTAAAAAAAAATTAAGCATTGAATTTACAAACATTAAATATGTATTATAAATTTTTTTAGTATGCTATTGAAATTTCATATTGAATATAGTTATATTATTGATAATGGTAATTCCTAAATTTTAAAAATGATTTATTTTACAATTTTAATCTTGCTAGTATTTGTTATCATGTATAAATTGGATAAATCTTTTTTATTTAATTTTCAAGATTTTTTACATTTTATAATATGTGTTTTTTTAATTATATAAAAAAAGAAAATAAATTAAATGCTTAGTCCATTATGTATCTCCAAATTTAAGCCCATAGGAAATGGACATGACAAAATTCCAAAAGCTCCAAAGACAATGAATTCAAAATTAAAATTAGCCAGCATAAAATGTTCGAAGTGTCCAAATAAGTTCAAATTACTCGTGTCCATAATCTAATTTATTTCAAAAAAATTTGATTGTTACGGACAAAAACGGTGGAAATATATATTTTGAGTTGTTTGTGTCTTGTCTGCTGTCAATGTTTGTTTATGGTGGAAGTCTGTACTTAGCTGTCTTGGTTCTTCCTTATCCGGTGGATGCCTTACGTTAGAATTGTGTTAGTTGTTTATGTGGTGTTTTTTGTTATATAATTGTAACTATGTTTCTTGCATAGATTTTATTGCTGTTTTTAATTATGTTTTATTTTCAATACAAAAAATAAAAAAATTTTTGAAATATGAAAAAAGAATTACATGTGTTGGACAAAAATTTAGACTATATGCTCAGTGGAATATACAACAAATATTAGCTCCAAGAAGTATGTTACTTTTTATTTACAATTTTTAAAACTAAATTTTGAGTTCAATATTGAAAAATATTTCAAAATTATTCATTTGGCATCTGTAGCTAATAAAATATGATTTGATTTGCCACTTCAGAGCAGTTCGAGAGTTATGTGGATGTGCTTGTGACGAAAAATTAATCCGTTTGATTTTTTTTTAGGAATTTATGTCACGTGAATATGGTGTTGATTACAATGAGAATTTTTCAATGAGAACTATGAGAACCAAATTGGTTTTGATCATTGGATGAAAATCAACTGTTTTTGATTGGTGATGTATGTAATTGGTTACTTGGTGTAAGATAAAGGAGTTAAAAAAGGTCAAAGTGGTGCCGCAGAATTTTATCTATTTTAATGCAAGAATTGAAATTTGAGACAAGGAACATGAAACTTATCTAAAACCAAGAAGTTATTGGAAATAGAGATAAAGAGACTCGATTTTGCATTGTTTATGAAGAAACGGAAATGGAGATGAAGCGACAAAGAAGTAGGGATATTGCTTTAATGGATGTATATAAATATTTACATTGTATTATTTTGTTCTTGGTTAGTTGGTTGCAAGTTTTGCTCTTGGCTGTTAGTTTTAGAGTACTTTGAAGGACGAATAAAGCAAAAGAGAAAGAAAAGAGCATAGTTGTTTGCAAAACTGAAGGTAAAGTTGTCATCTTTTATCATAGTTTCATCATAAAACATTAGATGTAGTGATATCATGAAATTGTCCTAGTTGAAGGTAGAACCCCCACATCATTTTGTTGTTTGGTTTTTTAAAGTTTTCTAAATAAATATGATATATAACATAAACTGGTTGTATCTTTATCTGTTGCTTAAAGAATTGCAAATCATCAATTGATTGCTATATTCAAAAAAGGCACATTGTATTACATGTTACGGTGCAGCGTTAATGTACTATGGGATTAAGTTTTATGTGTAATGATGATTTGCCATGGCGGTATTGTTCAATCATTGTAGCGTGTATTTGTTTAACTGCTATATTTATTGTTTCAGTGCAACATTTATTTCATACATTTATTAATAGGTTACTTAGTTTTTAAAATGTTCAAATCACTCAATTATAAATTTAAAATGTTTGTATTTTCACGTCTGTGGCTTTTTACATTAAATAGACAAATAGATGGCAACTTAAGTAAAATGTTATTTATATTATTGATAAATTAATATTATTGATAAATTTTATTAATATCATTAAATCAAGTTCCAAGCTAAATGGATTTGTTACCTTCTGTAAAGAACAGTTGTTTGGCAGATGAATTTCTTTATCAAAAAGATCTATTTCAATTAACAACAAGAGAGGTAGAGGGTTTGGAGTTTAATTCGCTGGAGGATACAGAGTCATTTTACATGACTAATTCTTATAGTAATGGATTTAGTGTTCGATTGGGAAGTACAAAGAAAAATCAACATCAAAATGTGGTAGGAAAGAATATTTTATGCAATAATGAAAGGGTTTGGGAGGAAAAATTGGTTGAAGAATGAGAATAGGATCCCGGATCCTAAACCTATGACCTGAATAGGATGTAAAGCAAAGATGCGTGTCATACTTCATAAGAGTACGCAAATATAGGTAGTGTTTAAATTTTATAAAGAACATAACTATGAATTGGTGAAACCTGCACAAAGTTTCTTATTAAATTGAACCGCATTTTTTGTATAAGTGCAATGACAGAAGTGATGGCAATAAGACGAGCCAAAATCCCCCATCTCAAATGATGTCATACTTCATTGAACAAGTTGGGGGATTCGAGAAAGTAGGTTTCACAAGGAAAGATCTTGCAAATAAGTGTTTTACAGAATTGATTAAAACTATTGCAGATGGTAATGCAAATGCTTCATTACTATATTTTAAGCCAAAGCAACTTCGGATCCTAGTTTTTACATAAAATACATATGGATGATGAGAACTGACTAGAAAATGTTTTTTGGGAAAATTCAAATAGTAGGACAGATTATGCATACTTTGGAGACATTTTTGCATTTAATACAACAAACAAGAAGAATGTCTATCGTCTCCCTCTATTGGTGATTATAGAAATTAATAATCACCATTAAACAATCATTTTTGGATATACGGTTTTATCAAATGAAAGCCAAGAGATTTTTGTTTGTGTTTTTGGATTTTTATGTTGAATGAGCAATGAAAGGCCCATTTTAGTTGTTACTGACAGAACAAGACAATGCACAATGCTCTGAAAGTTGTAATCCCTAAAGCTAATCATAGGCTTTACCTATGGCACATTCAAAAGAATGCTATATCATAATTTCACAGCATTGAAATTGCATAGGGATTTCAAAATGCATGAATTCTTAGTGGAGTAAAGAAGAACTTTATTCTAATTGGAAGAATTTGGTACGTAGATTTAGTCTTGAAGGGAATGGTTAGATGAATGAGAAATATAATACAAGTCTATGTAGGCTTAAGCATCTTTGATAGGCAATTTCTTTGAAGGTGTAAAAACATCTCATTTTGAAAGATACAACTCATATTCAAAAAGATACATATAAAGAGAAATGGTACATTACTAGAATTTCTCCATTCAATTAAAAATGCAATTTCAAAAATATGTAGATTGGACCTAGAGGCAAAATTTTACTTGCCAGAAATTGAACATGTTCTTTTGAGTAACATGCAACCTCTAGGAAAAACATGATGGACAAGTTTTCACTTGTAATCATTCAAAAGGTTCAAGAAAGAGCTTAAGTGTCAAGATGTTTATAGAAGGAAAGAAGATATAGAATAAGAGGATGAACTTAAAAAGTTATACTTTGATACGGTGTTTATGGCCTTTTAAGGAGACAAGAGTTAGTTACAATGAATTAAATTAAAGAATCTATTGTTCTTGTTTTTTTGTTTGAGCTTGAAGGCATTCCTTATAGGCATATAATTTTCGTGTTAAAAAATGAGCATTTGAAGTATATACCAGAGTGTTGCATTATGCATTGTTAGACTAATAATGCCAAAGATGATACATGGCAACTATTAATTCATAATTGTATAAAAATGCAATGGAGAGATTGAAACATTCATCATTAGTGGCATGTTCAATAGGTTATGCTATTTGGCATCAAAGAGCAAATAAGGTTTTATAGTCACGAGGATTGTTTTGGCTAACTTGACTACTAGGGCGAAAGAGATTTGTAATGCAAGGATAAAAATTTTTTAAAAAGGAAAAGATGTATTGCTACAAAAACCTTAAAAGATGTTTATCCAAAATATTAAGAAAGATAAACAAAAAAAAAGAAAGAATTATACTTGTTCATAATACGGGTTGTTGAGACATAATAAATCGTAGATATAATCTCATCGGCCTTATAGGAAGTAATGTTGTAATAATCTCCACGGATAGTGATTCATTAGATGATAAACTTTGCGAGAATTGATGTTTTTGAACATATGATGAGCTATAGAGTTGTTTGATAATATATATATATATATGATAATCATGAACTTTATACTAGTGTTAACTTGACTACATGCGCAAGAAAAACTACATGAACCATCAACGTCTCATGTGAATGAATCATGTTCCTATGGTAAAATAACTAAAACTCCAAATGCATACATGGTAGGTGTTAATGTTATGCTTGTATGTTATACTTATATTATTACAGGAAAGTCAAAGTATAATAAAACTCTCATATACACTTTTATTCTACTTTTATAGGGTGCGGGTATTGCATATAGAGCAAGTAACACTTGGCCTTTTCAATCCCCCTAGATTTAGAAATATAATTTTAATTTTCTTTTAAAAAATTCAAAAGAAGAAGTAGTTGTAAATATAATGAACTATGGCAAACCTGGAAAACTATATTTATTTCTTTCCCGTTAGAGTTTGAGTTGTATAGGTGATAAAAGTTAAAAACTAAATTCCTACAAGAATTATAAGAAGCATAATATTAAATTTCAACACTTTCTCTTCAATGAAGTAGATTCCATGGATGACATTGTGAATTGCATATGAACATTCTTTAATTAAATTTGTAATTTGTTTATCTCTTTAATCAGTTCTGCGATGACCAAATCAACAAAAATTTGGTTAAAGGCATCAGATTCTCTTCTCAAGTTCGTTAATTGTCGAGACAAATATCTTTCTCTGTTCATCAACTCTAATATTAGCTATTTTAAAAGAGCTGTGTGTCTAGGATCATGCTATGCACAAAATGAACTCCTGGCTTATTGAAAAACATTAGGAAATGTACACAAACTACCTTTCAAAAATGTACATCATAAGTCAAATGAAACAAAATTAGAGACTTTACTAACTTGGTATCGAAGGCAGCTAAAAAATATCTTACCTAGATTTAGTGTTGCACATGCAACCCACCTTGGTGTTTTCAAGTTATAGTAACAATAAACTAGACCTCCTTCGTAATCCCATTTAATATTTGGTGGATTGAAATCAACTGGTAGAAGAAAGAATGATTTAAGGAAGTAGCCATGACAAATAATAAATAATGCAACAAAATCTGACCGTATAATTCTGTAAGTGCATTATGTTGGGTAAAAATGCTTAATTTTCTCAGTTTACTTATGGACTCAATGTTTCTATTTTTATGTAAAGTTTTTTGCTATATGCCATAGTTGGCTTATCAATTTTTAAGGCAAGAAAATTTTGATTCTTAATGGAGGCAAATGAATAAAATTTAAACAATATTCAATTTGAATTTAGGTTTTTAAAATTTCATGTTGTATCCACAATTTGAATTCAACATTAAAATGGTGGTCTAGCCATTAAAAATATGAAGGCGTGGTGTTGTGTGTAAGCCTTGCATTTAAAGTATGCTTCTCAAACCATAAAAACGAGGCAATTGTCATAAGAGCCATGGTAATAGCAATGTTCTTATATTGGTATTATAAATAGAAAATTGTGCCTTTAGGTCAGTGTACCTAGCGTTTAACTATTACTTTTTAAACAATGTGATGGATATCATAAGAGCCATGACATTATCTCTTTAAAGTGATACATGCTTTGGTTTACGCTCAGATTGCTGAAATGTTGTCTTGTAGGGCGTTTATTAAATATGTTGAAAAAAAATTTAACAAAACATCAATTGTTATTTATTAAATTGTTGAATGATTATAGCCTTTATAAATGTATAAGTAATAAGTTAAAAACCACTAAACATCAAAATTTATTTTAAAAATATTCCATCTAACTTAAAAAACTACCACTAATCATCACTTTCATTATGCTCTTCCTTTAAATATGGTTTGGCCTGAAAATATTCTGTTATAGTTTCACTGAGCAAGAGGCCTTGTAAATATTTTCTCAAATATCCATATTCACTCAATGTTGAGTTTGATTTGAACTTGAAGAAGTACGTGGTAAATAATATCTATGTTCCTTTAGGGTGGCAGTTGAGCTGCATATGAATCATCGATAATTGATATGTTACGTATGTTGAAAAAAAGTTCTCCCACACTATAGTCAGCTTCTTTCCTAAATAGGGGCTTTTAACCAACATAGGTCTCAACTCGGTCACACATTGTTTGGTTTTAACAAAATAAAATATGCCACCATGTTCCTCTAACAGCTTATCCATAATAGGATCCAAGCTTTTCTTCATTTTAGAGGACTAAATTCTAACCTCAAAATTTTGGAAACAAAATGGAAGGAATTCCCTAGCATGTAGCCTAAATAATACTTATTTTTATGTTTAAGGCCTCCCTCCATTAAATCTAACTTCGGGTTCTGATCTTCTCCTTTATTGTCCACCTCATCTACTGTAATTCATTAACATTAAATACTAGCGGCTTCTTTTCCATTTCCTTATGTTTCAATATGGCTAGTTCTAGATGTCACAATGTGACTCCAAAATCTCGTCAGGTAGGAAGCATGCACGACTTAATATATAAGAGAAATAATCAAATTCTCAATAAAGAAGTGTCTTTTTGATCGGGACTCTTTTTTTTTGCGTGATGGGAGCAAGAAAGTAGGAATTTTTGGCTCTTGATCATGAAGGAGAGAGCATTGAACGAATCACTCATCCAACTAGTCTTGGGTGGCCATCACAAAGCAGCCAACACTTGGAGTCACCATCTATCATTTGGGTTGGACATGATTGGATGCAATAAAAATTGATATTTTGAGTTACAAAACTCAAAAAATTGATTCTAAGGTCTATATGGTCCAAGGATTTGATGGTTGGGTTTGGGAGTTGGTTACGTGTAGGGAAGGATTAGCACCCACACGATGCCCTAAATTGGTACCATTTAGCTATGTCCTGTATTGATTTTGATTTCCTTAGTTTGGACTGGTCATTATTTTTAATATAATCTCCTTTTATGCATAAATTTATATAAATTAATAAATCTAGGTTTTAATGAAAATTTTAAATCCCATATATGTCGTGTAGAGCTGGGAAACATAGGGATTTTCAATAAAAATGATATTCAAATTTAATTTTGAAGATCGAATATTTCGTGTTAAACATTAGAGGTATACCAACACAAAATATTACTTTTGTGATTTTTGAAAATGATTTAGAAATATGAACTCAAAATGAACACCATGAAGAAAAGTGTTAGACATAGGAAAAATAAGTTAACATTGCATAAAAGAAATCACAAAAAAAAAAAAAAAAGAAGAGAAAGGTCAATTGGTTATATAGAAATAACCAATTTAAAAATCTCATGTAATTAGTTATTTAGAAACCAAGTTAACAATTTTTAAAACATATTTGGATTCATTGGTTGATTGAGGTGTGAAAGCCAAGTTTAGATTTTGAAAAATTTGAAGAAATCCAAGCAAGAAAAAATTTGACTTTTGAAGACTTTTGGAAAGACGAAATTAAAAGACTTAATTAACAAAAAGACATTCTTAACAAAATGACATTTTGGTGTTTCCCCACAAAATCAATGATATTTGATTTAAAAGGTGGGAATTAATAAAAATAGGAATGATAAATTTTGAAAAAGGCCCATGTCTTGATCTAAGCCTAAAGGGTTGAAGTATTTTTTTTAGAATCGATGAGAGTTGATCGGACTCACCTAGAGGCATTTCAAATGCCTTGGAGAAGGAATTCGGCAAAATCAATTAATCATGATTAATGTTGAAAATAGAAGACAACATCGCATTATTCCCTTTTGCTACTTCATTCCTGATTGATTTGAATGTTTTGGAAGCTAGGCAAGGTACTGTTGGAAAGGTAAGTCAATGAGGATTCATATAAAAATATTTCAAAAATCCTAAAAAATCGTTGCTAGGAGAAAACAAAATTTCAAGCTAGGTCTAGTTCACACTGACAGCTCGTGCAGGGGAAAATGTGCTGCAAACTTTGAAAATCATTCTCGATTCACTCATCATTAAATCGCCAATGATGGCTATTTGAAGAGGAAATTTCATGTAGTTTTCACGAAAGATATTGAAAAATTCTAGAAAAATCATCTGTGGGGTCAAAATGACCAAAATAGAATGTTAATCACTAATTTTAGGGGTTTCGGATAGCAAGGGTTAACAAAATCATAACTCCCTCATCCATAATTATCCAAGGGAAAACGCGATATTGTTGGAAAAGTAATTCGGTACCCTTTAGTAGAAAAATACAAAAAAATTTTGGAAAAATATCTATGGTTCGAAAATCATTTTTCAAGTTAGGGTCATAATGGTGTCAGTGCTAAATAAAGGAATTTTCATTTTTTTTTTTTTTGGATTTCTTAGAGCTAGACGAAAAGGGTCAATGATGGTTGCTTCACAGGCTCCTTTGCACAATCTTGGAGTAGTTTAGGACAATGAAATAACTCATTAACCATGTCACAAGCAAGAAATATTGGACAAAAGATTAACGCACAAACAACTTAAGAGAAATTAAAAGATACATTTTGTTTTTGAATATCATAATATTTGGTCTCATTTAACCTTGAATTCAAACATGAAGAGCTTGATTTTCCCCAAGTTGGAAGAAAAATTAATAGAAAACATTAAATCCATATTAATGTCCATTTATTTAAGTTAATATGGACTAAACTTTGGGGTTTTATAAAATTAGATTTTTTTATAGACATTAAACAAATATTTTGATAAACATTTAGTGGCATTCATGACAATAAACATATAGAAAATGCTTAATCAATCAAATATGGCATTCAGACATGAAAAAAATTATAAAATGCAAGGAAATGAATAAGAAGATACATGAACATGTTTGCTTTATGAGTGACATTAAAAATCATGACATGGAAGATGATATGGACATATTTAGACAAAAAACATGATGCAATTTTCAAGACAACATCAAGACATGATTTCAAGACAACAAAGCACATAAACATGGTCATCACAAAAGAACCACATCCAGGTATCGACAAAGCATCTTGAACTTTAATGCTACCACCATTAAGGTCATAAAATGTATGAACATCTTAGAATAAGGTTATGTCTTCCATAAAAATGGCTCAAGATGAGATAATAAAGAAAAAGAAAGAAAATAAATAAAGAAAAGATAAGAAGTATACTAAAAAGCTTTTAAACCTTGCCTTTGTTGTCGAGCAAAAAAATCTCTAAGCTTCCAATAAGTTTCTTGTTTACTTTTTCCCCTTTTTTATTATAGATTAACAAGAAAGAGTGGCCAAGAATGAGCTTAAAGGTTATACTATCAGTAGAGGAGTTTTAGAGAGAAAAAAAAAGTAAATAGAGGGTTTTTGGTAATTGCTTTAGGGAGCTACAAGAATAAGAGTGTTTTAAGGCTTTTTAGATGGGTGGTGTAAGAGTTAAAAGGATGTCAATGAGATGTAGATGTCCCCCTTCAGCTGAAAACAAAGTCCCTTATACAGCCATGTGAATAGTAAAGCTAAAATATAAAAAGTAAGGGTAATTTAAAACTATCATGTATCTATCTCAAACAAAGACAAGGTATTTTGCTCATTTGCCACTTAATTTCATTGGCTTAACCAGCTTAGTAAATGGATCCAAGCTACTCTAAGTAGCTAACACATGAGAAAAGACCAAAGTGCTTTCTAACAAATTGAATTAAGTCTTGATAATGTCCCATGCCATGGCAATTTAGGCCTCAAAAATTCAATTAATCCAATTAGTTAGTCCAATACTAAAGCTTCATATGAATTGAGGTGTCTATAGCTGCCCTTCTTTATTGATTGCTGATTACCAATTTCAAGGCAAAAACTGATAAACACCATTTTGTCTGAGGTGTGCTTGATGTTGTCTTGTGTGCCGATGATAAAAAAACCAAAATTAATGTGACACTGGGATTGAAAACAATATCTAGCGATAATTACATTTTTTGCAAAAAGGTAAAGTTTTAGTTTTTAGATGAAAGATTTAGACTGCGATCCTAGGCTCAACTTGTCCCTAGGTTTAGCTCGTTGAGTTTTTAGATGAAAGACCTAGACTTTGATTCTAGGCTTGACCTATCTCTAGGTTCAACTTAAAAAAATGACAAAGGTTTTGATAAAAATGCCAAAGAGTCGACTCATGACTAACCAACAAGATTGGACTTTAAAGGTTCTTGATATAAGTTCTTAACAGAAGTTCTTGACATATTTGACAAAGATGATAATGAGGTGGCCTATGACTAACTAGTAACATTAAACTTTTAAAGTTTCTTGACTAAAATCTAATGAGTTGGTCTAGGACTAATCAACATCATTTGGATTTTAAAGGTTCTTGACAAAAATGCCAATGTGCTGACCCTTAACTAACCAGCACCATTGGACTTTAAAGGTTCTTGACAAAGGTTCTAGACAAAAGTTCTTGACAAACTTTTTGTTCCAGACAAAATGACAACTAACTGGCTATACTATTGGTGTCCTTAGGATTATTTTTCTTGACTTGGGCCAATTAGCTAGACTTAATTTACTGACATTACTGAGCTTGACTTTCTTGACATGCGCCAGTTAGCCAGATCTAGTCCACTGGCATCACTGGGCTTGACTTCTGACAATGGCCAACTTTGCCAGAGTACATTTGTCGGCTGTGTTGGGCTTAGATTATTGACACGGTATAGAGAGATAGGGTTTTTACTTAAACGACCCTCTGGTTTGTTCTTTTTTGATGTTAAGGGTTTCTACTAGGAACTCTTTCAGGATTTGATAGATTTTGCTTGACATCATGTTGGCAGAGTGATGTTATACAATGATAATATAAATGTATGATGATATGTAATGATGCAACTACAATTTTCTTAATGATATAAATGCATGATCATAACATAAAGTCTAATATGAGCATAGATATTGCAAGTTATCCTCTTGACTGGGAGTTCTGTTAGCTGTTTCCTTGATTCTATTATTCTTTGTTGATTTGGCATACCCAATGTTATCATAGCAAATAACGGTAAACAATTTTCAGCCGACAAGTTGCACGATTTCTGTGCAAGGTTTTGCATTAATCTCCACACTTCCATCACTCACCCCTAGTCGAACGGCTAGGTGGAATCTATGAACAAGAATATCCTATAGCCATTAAAGAAAAAACTAGACGTCGCTAAGAGCGCGTGGGTGGAAGAAACACCAGGTGTACTTTGGGCGATCCATACAACGAAAACACAAGCAAACTACCCCTTTCAGCCTCGTGTATGGTACTGAAGCTGTTATTCCCGCCAAAATGGGAGTTCAAAGCTTACGCACCACCAACACTATTGAATAACTCAACTTTGAACACCGAAAGGCCAACCTTGACTTATTAAAAGACGGTAAAGAAGATGCCACTATCAAAATGGCGATTCAGGCGTAACAAACATCCAGATATTATAATCGTCGTGTTCACAATCGACAATTCTAAGTTGGCGACCTCGTTCTCTAAAATTGTGAAGCAAGTTAGCTGCTGGGGAATGAAAGAAACTATCTCCAAATTGGGAAGGACCCTATCAAGTAACCGAAGTTCTTGGATTTAGGGTATATAAGCTAGTAGAAATGAACAGACAAATCACCCCCAATACATGTAACGCTGTCCACTTAAAGAAATACTACCTGTAAGTATCCACTTTCGAAGAACTTATCACTTTTTAATCCTAAAAAACTTTATCTTTATCTAAACTTATCAAGCATCTCAAAGGTACCTTCTAAAAATGCGATGCCCAGTCGCCCTATCGGCTTCCAAGGCCCACAAATATGACGCCAAGTCATACGACTTGTCACACAGGCCACAAAACATGATCTTATAGAATGGGATCAGTTACTCACCCAACCTTGAGTCACTTCTTTACTAGCAACACCTAGTCACCCTGATGGCCACTAAGGCATACTTATTATAAAAAATATAACAATCACCATAATAACTCTAAAAAAGGCTATCATATCTCCTACAACTCATCCATTAATGCAACATTCCACAAAAAACTCCTACTTGCTTGATCCGACTTACAAAAAGCCTAACGATAAGTTGACTGATTTGACTACCAAGGTCAAAAAAGTGACACCAAAGTCACTTTAATTGCCACAAGGGCCCCCTAAAAACCTTTTCTTTACTACATGGCTTGAAAAAATAGCTAAGTAACTTATACCACACAATCACTTAAGCAAAAATTGCATTTTCATTTATCAATTATATTTACAAAAAAGTTTAGAAAAAAATAGCCTCTCTGGCTCATTAAACACAGCAGCTAATTATCTCTGGCCAATGAAATAGCCTGATCACTAGCCTCATCACCAGATTCTCCTAACTCAGACTCTTCTAGCGTAGGAGTATACAAAGTCACATCCCTTGATCGCCCTTCATCCACTTCTTGTTGACTAAGCAATAGAACATTAAAGCCCTCGAGTGGCATATAAAATTGACCTAAGTCGATCACTCTCAGATCAAGAGGACTCCGTAATAGCTGCACTCCATAAAAAGTGCTGCATCTATAAGAGTCCACAGTAGTAAATATTTTGTCAAAAATCTCTTCTTTCTGCTTTTGTATTTCAGACTGGTGATGAACTTCCACCTGGCCAAGTTATACCTTTAATTCAGTGACACTTGACTTAGTAGACTAAAGCTCGACATCATGTTCCTCGAGCTTCTTCAGACTTAGCAGCTGCTGCTTCCACCTTTTCTCCTTTAAAGAGCAGCTCCGCTATCTCGGCCAGTCGTCTTTCTTTAACTTCCTTTAATGAAGCCTCTAGCTTCGCGTTCGCTTTCTTATACTTCACCACCTGAGTGTCCAACTCCACTATCTTTGATACCTGCTAGTTGAACTTCTCCTACCAACTCGTCATTTGGCACCCGTTTGGCAATGGAGTGCCTACATCAAAAACACAACTCAATAAGTCAACATCATATGCATCTTTCTACACTACTTAATGTGTTTGTCACACAACCCTTACCTCCACCAGCCCAACCATCATAGCATTCAGGTTTTGTGCCGGGCTCATCTTGCTCAGCACCTTCCTATCACTATGAGCCACACTTTTCATGGCCTACATAAGCGCTGCCTCAGTATTTGGCACTTTTCCTTCCCTTAAAATCCTAGGCACCATTTGACCCTTGGCAGTCAAACTTCCATGAACCAAAAGTTGCCTCATAGATACGCTGCTTAGCTGTGATGATCCGCCACTCACCGGGACAAGACCCTCATTTGATCCAACCTGTTCTATTTCCATAGGCGCCACAGAAATAGCGACAGTTGTCGCAACTGACATAACACTAAGATCGTCTTCCTACCCCATAGTCACAGGTTTAAGCGTGGCCTCCTTCGGCTGTTCCACGCCCATCTTCCTCTTGCCTTTACACTAACGAGCAACTGCCCTTTCTGCTGTAGCTTGTCTGGCCTTCTGTTCTGCCAAAGCTGCTTGAATTGCATCCATCCTTGCCCACAACAGAAAAACTTCTACAAGAATACCATATTTTTCAACTTAAAAACAGGAACCTAAGGCAATATCCTTTTCAGCTCCTTGCCAACATGGCCACTAGACATTCTGACTCCCTCTTCTTTTTCTTCCACATCCTCTATTCCCTCCTTCACCGCACCTTCACCTATCACCATAAAAACTACCATCAAAACACTACACGACAAAACATACACATGCCACCCTAACACTTTAAGTACACTTACTAGCCATACTCCTCTGCTTTCTCAGCAGACGCCATCCTTTTCATTGACCAGAGACTTGCACCAGCCCTTCTGGCACGTCTGAAAGGTCTCACCCTACACACCCTCTTTGAACATTTCGGAGCGTCAAATATTCCTTGCTGCTTATGCGATTGCTCCTAAAAAACAGCACCTGTTTTTTCTCCTCGATGTTCAAGCTCGCCCTCTTGTTGCTCGACCGTGACCTTCAACCCTATTAGACAGAAAAACCCTAAGACGTGCCCATTATTTTTGTCACCATAAAAAACTACTCCCTCCTCATTTGAGCATTTGATGGGAGATTTACTATTAACTTCCCCCCTTCCTAGCTTGCAGAAAGTTGAAACAAAGCTCACCTTACTTCAAGAAGTATAGCTCCTTCACCACCTCTATTGGCGGCAGCCATCCCTTCTCCTTGCACACCAAGAAGTACGACACTAGGATCGCCCAACTGTTCGGTTTCAGCTGGTTTGATGACAAATTATACTTCTTCAGCAAAGCATAAAAGAACGGTTCCAACGAAAAATGAAACCATCCTTAAAAATGTGAAGGTAAAATGCTGCACTGTCTCTTTCGATGAACGTGGCCCTCTACTTTATCTCCGCCTTAGTTATTTGCTACCTCTCTAAATTAACTCCTTCATTATGCATCCACCTCCAGACTGTTTGCATATTTACGGAGCGATTGTATACGTCCACAGGCTCTGTGTCTAAATTCATGGCTACCTCTTCTATATCGATGGTCGTCTCTTTAGCTCCATCCCTACCAAACACTTCACCACTTTGTTCGAAGCCTTGATTGCCACTTTGCTCAACAGCTATTGCTTCCTTCAATTTTTTCTCATCCACTATTGTGCGACCACCCACACCTTTCTAGCTTAATCTTTGAACTATCTTCCTCACTTCCTCCCCTACTTCCTCTAGCCTACCTTTCCTCATAACTGATTTGATGAACAACCTTTCTTCTCTTACTATCCACCCCTCATAAGTACTCTTTCTAACCCCACAAATAGAAAATAAAAAATCGAAAACAAACTAAAAAACTACTAGCTTACACCTCAAACTCAATAGTGGTAACACTCCCCACTCGAGTCTCCACCCACTCGCTCGCTACAACACAATACCAAAACACGTTAAAAAACCTTCCAAAAACTTTGATACCTTTCACTATTTGGCACTTTTATCACCAAAAACTTACCTTTGCTTCTCTGAAACACCCAACAAACTCTCTACTAGCCTCTCTCTTTTTCTTTTTTTCTTTCTTTCTCTTTTGTCTCTCTTAGACAAAACACACTGTGCTTCCTCCCAACAAGCCCCTTTTATATAGCTAGAAGGCCTGAACCTCTGTATTCCCCAACTCAACACACGTCACTATTTCATTCATCCCTCACCATCACCATTCACCACTGCCATCTTGCCTTTTTATTTTTGTCCCTTTTGACATGTGTCTGCCCGTGATTCCTTCTTCTTTTGTTCTAACATATTGTACCCTCAAAATGATGCACCTCTATATTCCTCTTGTAGGACACTCATCTCGCTCTCATTTTTTCTCTCTCTGTCATGTCACTAAAAGTCACCCTCTGATATACCCTTCTTTATTGTCACCCTACAATTAGAGTTGCAATTAATGCCACTTACCACCTTTTCACATTCAAAAATCCTCGCCTAGCCATGCACCAATACATTCCTCGCCAAAGTCCAAAACCCCAAGTTACTTTATAACTGCCTTTTAGACTATGGGGGGCAATTGTTATATCAATTGGACGATTGACCAAATACTTCATCGCCACACCACACAGTCGCTATAACTAAAAAGGTTGCTAATACAACATAGCGACTGCCCAAACATAATCGGACATCGATGTGACTTCTCTAAAACAGCATGATGTCAAGACTAACACCTCCTGAATGGCGATCGACTGACAGAGCCCACCACAAGGCATCGTAGCCTGACAGCTAGCTCGGCACTAGCTGTGTCTTCCCGTTAAATCGCTTAACACCATGTCCCCCTACAACATTTTTAAAAAGGTAAGCAAACTAAAAGGTAGACAGGATCTTTCCATTTTAAGCTTTTTTAGCCATATTAAGTATAAAAGGTTCATTCACTGACTTAACCATTGGAGAGTTCCTCGGAGTACCAACTCTGGTACCCTTCTGACTCTTTTTCTACTGTAGGGTTATGGTCAACCTTTTACAAGAACAGCATCAACATAATTAAATATTAAAAACTTAATTTATTTTTTAATATGATTAAACTTACACATGGGTTGGGCCAAACCGTGGCCAATTTTTTTTTTAAATCATAAGCTCAAGCCCTTATTTAATATGCATAGACCTACATATTAAAGCCAGAATTACTGTTTATCACATTAAAGAATATTCTTTATTAATATTATATATTTTTATAATTAAATTTAAATAAAATATATTAATATAAAACTACTGTTCTGAGTCTGGTCGGGTTAGTTTGATATAAAAATATGAGAACTTAGGCACTGACCCAATTGGGCCAGTCGATAGCCCGACCCTTGAACAAGTCTATATATGATAAAATATTAATTTATCAAAAAGTAAATCATATTATTAGCTTTGAAAATATTATCAATAAAGTGTATTATCTATTTATTATATTTTCTTTAATTTTATTAGTTAAGCTTATTAAATATTGAAAGTTTGTACATGTTAGTAGTAAAATTTTAATTATTTCTTTGAATATTATAACAAAATAATAAGATAAATTAAAAAATATGAAAGCCATAACAGATAATACTATATCAAAAATGAATTAAATAT
>JBBYHL010371473.1:0-21909 GCA_038381835.1 Adansonia madagascariensis
GACTAGTCAAAAGTCACTTATCTAGATATTCGAAGCCAGTTATTTAGTTTTAAAACAAGCTGCCAGAAATTGCCTAGAAAGTTTCATTCCCTCATTCAACACCAAAGATGGCATAGACTTACTTTGGAATGTAGTGATCTACTATCCCACCGGCCAAAAGTAGTCAGCCAACCAACACATATGAATTATGCTAACAACAAAAAATCAAAGTTGAAAAGGAAAAAAAAAAAAAAAGCCAGTTCTGGTCAGGCTGTTTCATCCAAGGGAAAGACCAAGGAAACCTAGTCAAGAGGCTGGGATTTAACTAGTGGTTGCGATATTAAAATGTCATTTTACGAGTTTGATTCTCTTCATTATTAATATTCAAGGTAATTAATCACCGTAGCATTAAGTAGTACAAGATATTTTTAGGGACGAGAAAAAAAATTATTTTTATCTTAAATTAAATAGTATTAGAGATATATGTTGTACCTAATTTAATAATATTAGGGGTGAATATTGTCCCTCAAACTTTTAATATTCTATTTTAGAAGACGACTATTAATGATTTTTTTATCTCTAAAACTTTTAAGAATAAAAAATTATCTTTTAAAGATAATAATTGATCATCTTTAATTTTTTTAAATTTTGAAGTAATAACTACAACCCAATAAATGCGATGTGACAAAAAACAAGTCCGTGACTGCAATTTAAATCCCTTGACAAAATGTGAGCAGAAATTGCATGACTATAATACAAACTCCGAAAGTCTAACTGTCAAACCAAATTAACAGCAAACTTTATTTCCAAGACAAGAAAATAATTCAAAAACAGAGGGAGAGAAATATTCCTGGGAAGTTTTTTTTTGAAGATGACTAATATTCAAAGGAGACTCGTGATTTTTTTCCTATCCTAATGGCAAAGAGAGAGGGGACGTAACACTTTAGTTCTCAGGGGGAGGAAATAACATAATTTACACTATGGAAAATCAAGCATGAAGCATGCAGCCTAAACAACATAAGGTTAATTTGGTGCCATTTTGGGTTTTCTAGCATGAAGCATGCCATTCTGGGTATTTCTAGCGTGAACCATGCCCGACCATTTATATAGCTGCTAAGCATATCGCTTTCTGCTTGGAAATTAAGCATGTCGCTTTCATTTGGTAGGGGATAATCGACCACTTCCATTAAATACTTATATTAATATAGTGGCGGTATTGACCGAAAGCTGGACACCAGAATATGCTTTCAATTGATATAAGCTTTCGTTAGTTAAATTAAAGTAAATTAAATGTCTGGGCTAATTTCTCTTATTATTAAATAGTGGAACGACCGACTCTTCGAGCTTTGAAAAGTCTACTTAAGGTTGGCTCAGTTAGCTTAACCATAATCAAGCCGAGCCCAACCTGCTCATGAGCTTGGGACATAACCACAAGCCGAGGTAGAAAAAAGTTAAAACTAAATGCTTGAACTGACTTTTTTTTTCTTTTGTGGATCCTGGCTGCAAATAGAAGCCCTTGAAAGGTACTGCTTCACGAAGGAATGGGTGAACTTTATTTGTACTAAGTCCCTCGATCCTGCTTTTTGGATGGCTGGGTAAAATAATTGGAAGGAGAATTTGTTCTATTGAGTTTCAATATATCACTAGCAGTCATTCTTGGATACAAAAGAAAAAAAAATTAACCATTATTAACCTTTTAAAAATAATAGACGAGTTTCATATATCTAAGACGTATGTTTTAAGAAGAGAGATGTATTTATATTAGTATAACATTGAATTGGTTTTGTATATTTATATAATATTTTATACTATTAATATTTTGATAAATCAATAATTAGATTTAGTAATATAATTATACTCATAATGCACATAAAGTTTTTAATTAATCTAGCATCTCAATCATATTGATCGAGAATTTTAGTGTTTTCAATATATTAGCAGTTAAAAGTTTTTTATATTGAACAAATAGTTAGACAATTTTAATTTACTCAAAACTTAATATGTATGATCTACGTAAATAAAAGATGAAAAACGATAGACAGATTAAAAAAATATGAATCGTAAATAAAGTTATACAAATATGTAAAAGTAATTTAATTTTATACTAGTGTAAGTAAATTTTTTCCCATTTTTTAATGATGTATAAGTGTTTGATCTTTTTTTGAATATTCAATATGAGAAAAATAATCTTTAGAGGCTGTATTTGTAAGATTATACTGCCTCTAAAATAATATAATCATTCATATATTTATATCATATTTATATATTTTATTATATAATAATTATACTTAAGATATCTTAAATTTATATAAATTTTAAAATATAAATTTATATGATATTTTTATTATTATATATGGTATAAAGTTCATTCCAGCGAAAGATCATGAGGACCGCATCTACAGCGACATCGTTTGCTATCGGCTCCAGATATGAAGCGCCAATCGGGTAGATCGGGATCTTAGAGGCGGTTTATTCGAGGTGCTTAAAAGTTTATATCGCCATCGTATTGGGAGTTTTAACCAATTCTTTTCTCACATTGGCAGGATTTAATCGATGTAATTAATTAATAAATGACTCTTTTTTAGTCAAAAACTATGTTAATATGAAAAGGATATTACAGAGCATTATCACTCCTCGCATAACTACGCATCACACAAATATTTAAAGCCCTAAATGTACTGAACAACCTGGAAACATAAACACCTACTGCTACTCCCCAAACTGAAGCCCAACCAGAAAGCTGGCACATGGGAATAGGATTTACCACCAATGCAATGAAGCTTTCATTCCTATCTAACCCCGGCATTAGCAAAAATAGTCCGCCATTCCATTGTTCACTCTTCGAAAATTTGACTTTTTCTGTATTTCTGAACCAAAGTGATCTATCATATTCAAAGTCTTCTAAAGTTCTCATGGTCTAGTCTCTCATCATTGATACACCACGCTAAAGCAACGCTAGATAGTCTGATTCAATAACCAAATCTTTATTTACATATCTGCCGTTGTTACTGAAGTTCTCAAACGCAAAACTAATTGCCATCAATTTATTTACATAAGAGTCAAAAGATCCAAGCGGGCATGAAACTCAGCCAACATCTTTCCATTATCATCTCTCTGCAGGAGCTTCCACATCCCGCTGGTCCTGGTTTACCCTAAGCGGAGATATCTACATTGAACTTACGCGTTACAGCGATAGTAGGTAACGAACCAGAACTAACACTGCTACCTTTAATCGAATTGAAAACATGCACCACACTCAGAAGGACTAGACCACCATGCCTCTTCCGAAGTAAAATAGTCTTTCTGGCATGAATTAGCCCACATCATAGACCTCAACCAGGGAAATAGCTTCATTACAACCAACAGATTTAGCACCCACATCTTTACAAATACTACCTCGCTTCCGAGTAACCATAGAGTCCACAAAGCGGCCGCCCAAGTAATCAGCTACCATTCTCTGACATGGCAACAAAAAGGAGAATGCAAGCAGAACACGTAGAAACATGACAGTAATTTCAGCTGACTCCACCGCAAATTCCACCACTGCTAAAAATTCATACCATAATTTTAAGACACATTCACAAGCAAAGAGGACATGATTGGCATCTTCCTCTATCACTGAACACCATGGACACACCCTCTAAATTTTAGAAATTGGCATCCCTCTAATGGCAAGAAAGGACTTGGTCGGAAATATCATTGACATGATACATCATTTCTACTATTTATATTAGCTTTCTAGTTTTCTGGCTTTTAGTAATAATCTTTTGGCTTAGCAAGAAAATAAAGAATAATTTTATTTCTTTCCTTTTCTTTTTCTATCTCCCATTTTTTTTCTTTTTATTTCTTTCTTTTCTTTCTTCATTCCAGTGTCTCTCTCTTTTTTCTTTTTTCTTTTTTGGTAATACGTGAAAATTTAGGGAAATTAAACTTTAGGTCTTCACTCTTGACTGTATTAAACTATGTGGGATAATAATCTATAGGATAATCCTAGTTAATTACTACCCTTCTCCCCCTTTTCCCATCCACTTGCCTCCCACCGAAAGAAAAATCATATGTTGTACCCAAAATACCGGGCTTGTTAAGATGCGATGAAACGTCGTGTGATCTTTTGATATAGTATTTGATTTGAATTTCAGTGATTAAGATTTGATTTTTAATATCATCAATTACAAAAATGGCTGGGTCCAGAGAGAATGTCACCATAGAAGACAATATAATAAAAGCATAGAAGAAGGATAGTGCAAAAAATAAGAGGATTTTGTTCAACAGTTCACTAATATTTCATTTGAATGCACGATGGAAAGATATTTTCATTGATAAAAATTCATTATAAATTTATGTATTATTATGAATAGAGCATTTTAGTTTGTATATTATTAAAATTATTATTTTAATCTTTATACTTTTGAAATTGTTGCAAATAAGAAAAAATAGTTAACAGTGTCAAAAAAATTATTTAAATATTGATAAAATATTGACGCATCATGTGATGTGAAATTTTAAATTTTATACAAAATAAGTTTGGGTTGAGAGTCGAGTTTAGGTCATTTTTGTATAAAATTTAAAATTTTATATCACATGATACATTAGTATTTTATTAACATTCAAATAATTTTTTTATCACTGTTAATCATTTTCTTTATTTACTACAATTTCAAAAGTACAAGGATCAAAGTGTTAAATTTAATAATATAGGGACTAAAATACTCAATTCACTATAGTATTAAAACTTTTAGGGAACTTGTACTGATTTTCATCGTATCAAAATTTAAAACAATAATGAATTTTTATAAATTAGCAACAAAACTGACACTTCAACAAGATAAGAATTATTTTTTACAGCACATCCAAATAATACATAGTAGTGTGCAAAGTCCAAAGAATAAAATTATTTTGAAATAAAAGGGTTTATAAATTTTACCCTTAATTTTGATCCCCTTCACCCACTCGAAAAATATTTACCCTTTTGCAAATTGCATAAAGATTAGGTTGGGAAATCTTTGTTCCTTCCAATGCTAAAGAAGGTCCATTCTGAAACCTCAACTCCTCAAGCATCCATCAAAATTTCCATAATTCAAGCATTGATCACAAGGTTGTAGTCATTTTTCGAACCATAAATTTAAACTATCAAAAGGAACCCATCAGTATAGTATTATACTTCTAATTACACTATAAACTCATAATGCTTTGTTAGTAGTATATATAACCCTTAATGCTCTATCTTTTACTCATTTCCGAGATCTGTTACCATTTAAAATCTTCTAATTACCTTAACCAGTCTAACTTAATGATAACCTCATTAAAAACAGTTAAGGCATTAGCTCTAGGCATATATATTTCCATGTTGAACAATAACTACTGTATTTAATATTAAACCCATGTTTGAAATCCTACTCATCAAAAATAATTCATTTTTAATTATATATAGTTTATCAAGTTTTCCTACCATAGAACAATATTCTAATGGGTTAATATGCATTTATTGAACTAACTAAAACGGAAAAATAAAACATGAATTTTCTAGCTTAATTTTCGTTCCAAAGCAATGACTGCTTATAATTATCCCAAAGTCTTTCCAAACAATTTAGACTTTATTTGGATGATTGATGAGAATCTTTTCATCCCATTGTCCTTCCAAATAAAATCTTAATCATACAATTTTACTAAGTTTTTTCAATGAATTATCGTCCTAGACATTCATTTAAATAAACTCATCATCAACCCAAATTAGTTGCAGTTCTCTCTATTATGTAACTCATAACCAATCCAACATTATCCCATTTCAACAACCGCCAATATATTGCTACCAAAAATATAAAGTTTATTTATATTTTAATAATCACTCACAAATCGCAATTTGTTTCGGCAGCAACTTGTAGATTTGATACACACAAAAACATGCTTTCCAATGTCTAAGCAGAAAACTAGGTAATTTAGCCTTCAAGAAAAACTAAAGGAATCCCATTGTCACCCAATTCAAGGTGGTTGCCACGGTTTCCCCCGCCATAGCCACCATTATTGCTGCTAGCTATATATTACTCAGCGTCACTTTACTTTCCTTCAATAGTTGCCATCTCGGCTCCCTCATCAAGGTAGTTAATAATATTCCCTCCTACAACAAAAACAACCATAAAATCATAATCCATTTTGAATGGGTCCTGTTGATTTTTTTTTTGTTTAATCACAACCGGTTTAATGATATTTTATGGATCAAACAAGTACATATTGTCAATCCAATCAGTAAAATCGGTCTGGTTTTGAAAATATCGAATTTTGTTTCAGGTTTTTTTCTTTTTTTTTGCTTTTTACCGTAGACGCCGCCAGATTCCCCAGCGTTGCTGCCATCGCCAAAGTCACAACTCATTAATGCTACAATCTCGTCCATCTTATCATTCTGACCATCAAAATTTTTTTTATCATTTAATTCAAGGAAATCAACAGCCAATTTGTCCACCGCTTCTTTCACTGCAAGAGCTTGATCCCTCCCTCTCATGAGTATCGAACATTCGTTTTCCTTGGCTTCCACTGCAGCTCGAACAGCCCTTAGCCACTCTTCCATGGCCTTTGTTTTCTCTTTCTCCAATTTCAATCCAAATTCCCATGGGCGTAGGATAGCCTCAATGACTTCTTGTTCCCGTGGATCCTATTTGAACAATTTTGTATTAAAAACAAAGGATAGTGTGTTCGAAGTTCGAACTCAACAAGCAGAAGCAATAATTAAACACAATACTAGTATGAAATACCTGAAGCCACCATATTCAAACAGAATTTAAGGGCTAATTAACATTTTAGAATTTAAATGTGATCTAGAATCTAGAATAAATAAATAAAAAAAGAGAAGAAATATATAATTAATTATAGGAACAAAATCTGACCATTTTCAGAAGGATGCAGCAAAGAACTGGTTCAGTAATCGGAAAACGTTGCAATGCAAGGTAAAAAAGGGGAGATGGAAGGGCTCTAAATAAAAGAAAAGAAGAAACCCCAGGCACAGCCACAGGGCCAAAAAAGGGTTTTAGATATTATTTGTGGCTGTGAATGTCAGAGATGGGGCCCATATTTTCCGAAAATTTAGACGCACTTTCGACAAGTTTTTGGCGGAGACCGGATCGCGCGTCTCTTCCGACGTGGAGCCACTTAAAAAGACAAAAATATCTTTGTTACGCCCGATCAAAATCTGATTGCCCAATCGCTGAGCACCCGAAACCAAGGAATAATTGAATTGCCTAAAAGCGCAGAATGATTCTGCTGACACAACTAAATGACTTGGATCCAATGTTTTTGAGTTCTACGTCGCTTTGCTACATTTCTTCTTCGTTACTTTTTACCACTTGGAGTAAGAATAAACAAAATTCTAATATATATATATATATATTAAAATATATATATATATATATATATATATATTACTCACGAAATAATTTGGAATTGAACAAAAAAATTTCTTAAAAAGAAAGAATTCATAATGCTTTGCCTGCATATATGTAACCACCACTAACAATTTTTCATATACCATAAATATGAGTTTAGCTCGCTTCTGTTAATTTTTTATATAAGAGAAAATATTTTAAATGTTGTTATTTTAATTTTAAACTTATTGAATATTATTTTGTCGTGGTAATTACCTGAACTGATGGAATCAAGCTCTAAGTCTTTCTCTATCACTTTTCAATACATCTTTAATCACTGTTTATAAATATGAATTTCATAATTAATGAGTTAATTTTATATATATATAAATGATAATAATTAATGTATTAAAAATAATGAATAAAGAAAAGTAAATTTTCAACCCCATAAATATAGGCATTGAAGCAAAGAACACAAGACCCCTACATTAGAATTTATATAATGTTAAATGAATAGATTCTCTAGCAAATAGTCAACCACTTTATAACTTCTCATGGTAAAGCAAGGCAAAAAAAATTAATGAAGGCTATAAGTAGAATAGATTCAAAAGGATCAATATCATTCTACGTTTAATTAGTTAGTTGATCAACCAGATTTCCTTTTATTAGACCCAGAATCTATGATCAGAATGATTCTACATTTAGTTGTTTTCTTTTTTAGGTTTCAAGATATATTACATTCAAATTCATTGTTTAAAAAAAAAAAAAGGGAAACTTTCAAATTGTTACTCAATTATCAAACCAAGTTGTAAAACAAAAAAAAATGTTAAAACTCTAAACTTTTAAACTAAGTTGCATACATTTGTACATTTTTTTAGTGATAAGGTAGAAACTCACTGGCATATTCACAACCAATGGTTTTAAGGTTGAATCTATTGTTTCAAATTATTATTAAATTAAAAAAAAAAAGTATGATAAAGGGCATTATTGGGTTCTTCTTGCATATAGAAAATACGTTCTTTCTCTTGTCATCCTTGGATTCTAGTGTTTGGAGTTAATGACCAATTAATCATGTAGGGTAGAATCCAAATTGACAAAAATAATAATTAATTTAAGCAAAACAAGAACAAAGCAATGCAAACATTTGTTGGCTAATGCTTTGTTAGGGAGAGGCTTTATGGAAAAAAATATCATAAAAGTCGAGAAGTTGGTTCCAAACATCACTTGGTAGAAAACGAATTATAGCAAAATCCAAGGCCATCTTTTTCTTTTCCAATGATAAAAGCATTACGACACCAATCAACAATATTAAATTAAATTAAGTTTTATTACATGAATTAATTATATCAATATTTAATATTCATCAAACTCTATTTCTAAGTATGTATGAGGTGCTAACAAAGATAAACTTTGAACTTGTCATAAATGTTGATAGAAAGTGATCAAATCAATGATGAATTCATCATCATTGAAGTTGTACAAATACTTTATGAATATATATATATATATATAGGTTATACAAAGATGCATGCTATCCTTTGTTATTTCTCCTATAAGCTAAAAGATCAAAGGGAATCAAGCTAAGATCAGAGTACGTATCTAGGGAAGCTACTTTCTTGGATCCAATATATTCTTGTTTAATTAGGGGCTGATTTTTTATTTTTCCAACTTTACATCGGTATCATAGGAGTTTACAGACTAGGCCTAATTTGGATCTAATCGGGCTTAAATATGATATTAACACTATGGACTTGTCTAAGTTCAACTCAAATAAATTTTAAATTTTTTCTAGATTCATTCAAATCGATCCATCTTATTTTTCTAAAAGGTAAAAACGGTTACTTTTTATTTTATTAAGTTTTAAATATAGATAACTTAACAAATACTTTTACAATATAATATTATGTATTTTTATATGATATAAATTATATAATATATATAAATATATAAAAAATATGTTATATATTTAAAAAACAGTCTAAGCCAAGATGAGCTTTAGTTTTGAATATTGGAGCCAAGCATGACTTATGTTCTATACAGGCCTTATTGGCTTTTTACCCAAACCTATTTTCAAATTTAATATTTTGTCCATGTAGTCTCAAATATTGGATGGACCTCCAAATTTGAATAGATAATCCAGACTCGATAATAGGTCTACACTGGATATATATTTTTTGTTTGTTCAATACTTCATTATTTTCAAAAGAAATATTCCTTCTAATCTTCATCCTTTTGCTTTCGTGTTTGACTTAAAACGACCAATTAGGGAAAAAAAAGAAGAAAAAGATCTTTATTTTTTTATATATTATATATATATATCATATTTTTAATTTTAATTAAGATTTTTAATGTCAAAAAACAAAAAATGGAAGAAAAGATCTAATTTGAGAATAATTAATATAAAAATAGAAGAAACAAAAGAAATAGGATAGAGAGAATACAATTTTTTTAAAAACTTAAACATTAAATTATAAATTTTAATGATTTATATTTGATGCATTGGAAGCTTTAAAAATAAGTATAGATAACATTATTTTTAATAAAGTAATACAGATAATTTAATCTAGCACATTGTGAAAATATGTTAAGCATTCAATTGAAAATAGGCGAAAATGCAACTTGATATGAGATCATACGAAATCCAAGATTTAACTAAAGTGGAATATAAGCACTCCCATCAAGTGTCGTGGTAGACATATGAGTCTATCATGTAACAAACTCAATAGAGTATAGAGGATAACAAAGCAAAACTTGAACTCTAATAACATATTAAACATCAAATTTAAAATCAATTAATAAGAGATGAACACCTAACTTAAATATAAAATAAAAAAATAAGATTTTATTTAAATACCAACAAGTTCCTTGAGCCCGCCTATTCTCTACCACTAAAGAAGACTAATTAAGGATATTGTTTAGTCAAATAGGTCATGATTAAGAAAGAATGCTTTACTTTGTCTAAATTAAGTTGTTTCTACTTTTCAGTTTTTTGGTCCAAGCCCTGCTTTTAAATCCTGTGGGTTACAGGGCTGATCCAGTTATCAAACTACGCGAACAGATAAGTTCCCGCACTGCAACAAGCAACAATCCAGAATATTAGTGCTCATTTGGCTTTATTTTTTTAGCTTTAAAGTTAGGGTTTAGGGTAATTTCCCTTTTTATGAGTTTTTTTTTTATAGATATTGAATTTACATCTAATGAATAAGTATAATTTTAAAACAAAAATAAAAATTACGTAAAAAGTTAAAATATTTTTAAAAATAAAGAAGATAAAACTCGTATATCTAGTCTTTCTAGGTTTTTTTTTTTTTTTTGTTTATTAAAAATAAGTTGATTTTTTAAGAGCCGTTTAAAAAAATTGTTCGACCCCATTTTTAAAAAGATTTTAAGTAAAAAAAAAAATTCAGACCAAACAAATACTTAATATTAGCAGAAAAGAGGAAACAGCTTCGCCATATAAACTGCAAGAAATCCATGAAGCATTAAGTTTTTTCAATGTTTTGACGAATCATTTGTGTCAAACTGATTGCTTCATGTTGTTGATAAAGGAAACAAAAAACAAAAGGAAAAACATAATTAAAGAAATGTCTCTAGTTTATGTATATATACATATACATATACATAGAAAGAAGGTTGTAGCTTGCATATAAGAAAAATATTGTAAATATTAGGATTCAAATAGATTTCACACTTTATAAATAACCATATGAACTAACTAATTTAAGTTTTGAATTTCAGTTCTCTTTTCTTTGAATTGATACTTAAATCTTTCAATTTCTTTCTGACTTGTTCCCAAGTACGAAGGAAATTGAAAGAATTAAGAGTCAAAAATATTGAAGAGACTGATATAAAGAAAAGGAAGAAAAATTAGAGATGTATTAAGAGGAGGGAAGAGTTGGGAAATTAAAGAGAGGTGAAGGAATTAGGATTGCATGGGTTGAATTTATAGGGTTTAGTTATTGGGGCAACTCAACCCTGCTGTCATTTTCTTCTAGTAAGAGAGAGCGTAAGACAAAGCCTGATCATTTTTTAGTAGATTGTGATCTATAAAATTATATTTTATTTTTGTATTTTTTTATATAATAAATGCCTGATCATTTTTTAATAGATTGTGATCTATATAATTATATTTTATTTATGAATTTTTTTATATTATAAATATTTATATAAATTTTGACACATTAATAATTAATGTTTTATAAATTTTAAAATATTCAAGTATTTATATATAGTTATTTATTTATATTATATTATATTTTTTATGTATTATATTTATATCTTATAATCATATTATATTTAAAATTATTTAGATTATTTTTTTACCTTGCAAACTTCTTAAATTTATCAAGTTGGGTATTGACTTTGGGCTCTTTCACCAGCCCGGCTTCATCTTTCTTTCTTTGTATTTTTTTTTTCTTTCGGGTGGTTGGGTTTGAGTAAATCCAAAAGAAAAAGGACAATCTTTATACAAATTAAAAAAGAGTGGCAGATTGGTTGATCCTTCTGGCAATGGGTGAGAACTAATCAATGCAAAATATTGTATTTTTAAATATAGATTCTATACCATTCCATGATTCCTTTCACATCTATATTTCCACTAGGATAAGTTGAGAATACTATATGGATTATTTACACTAATTATTAAATTATAATTTATACTTAATATAACCACAGTGTAAAAGTAAAGTTAATTTATATTTATTTTTAAAAATTTTTAATGAGATAATATTATATAATTTATTGATAAAATATATCAATACATAAAATATAAATTTATCAAAATAATGAAAAAACTCTATATGAATACAAGAACTCGTAAATTATAAGTGCAAGCACTAGACGGGCGAATTTGAAGTATAAAACTTAAAAGAAACTAAAGAATATAAGAACCGTTGTCCAAATTTCAACCTGAAATATCCTACCTCCAAGGAAAATGCAAGTCAATAAAGAGAAATCTCTAATTCTTCTTTTATATAATTTCTTTTAAGTACTCTAGATTCGGCCACTAATTCGGCCTTCTGCATGGCCGAATCAGTCCGTATCATTGTCAAAATATACATGGGGTTCTACCAAGTTGAGCCACTTTCTTTTCATAGCTGCTACAAAGTCTGAAAAGTAAAAACTCTCCGACAAAATTCTCTTAATACGGTGATTGTTGGTAACTGCCACTTAGGTTGAAAATAGAAATTATGCAATTATTGATGGGAGCATAGTTAAACTGCACTCGTTTTGAAGAATTTTTTGCTTTAAATGTGTGAAGATTATTTTTATAACTTTATCTTTTAAAAAAAAATATTTTCATAGCTTTTAATTTATAAAATTATAATCTAATTTTTAATTAGTTAATATGAGAATATTTTCTTCTTCTTT
The DNA here is from genome assembly GCA_038381835.1 of Adansonia madagascariensis. Classification (NCBI taxonomy): domain Eukaryota; kingdom Viridiplantae; phylum Streptophyta; class Magnoliopsida; order Malvales; family Malvaceae; genus Adansonia; species Adansonia madagascariensis. The sequence continues at coordinate 12,702 of JBBYHL010371473.1, forward strand.
ACTAGCTCTAAGTAAAAGATGTACATTATATTTTTGTTGAGAGCTAGTATATATTAAGAATGGTTTCTTCCTTAGATATTATTTGTTTTAAAATTTTAAATAATATTTTCGTCATTTTATTTTTTTTTTAAAAAAGATTTTGATAAAAAGACTTATGATTTTTTTTAATAAAACCACATTCAAGACTTTCGACTATTTGACGTGGATCATTTTGCCCACTGACCGCATCTCGTAACATTAGCTTGCAGCGTTAGGTGTTTTATAGGGGCTGGCTCAAGCATCACACATCGCTCAATCTTTCCTTAAATCTTTCGTCAGCCCAATTATTTGGGCTTACTCCTTTCCTCTTATGTTGGACTATTCTTCGAGGCCCATGTCTATTAACTGATCAATTAATTACCCATTATTCACTACGTTAGGCTGAATTTCCTTGGACTCACATGGTTAAATCCCTTGGCCCAAAATTATTAATTAATTATGGTTTTGTGAGATGGATTTCGACCGCAGCAACTGCACAGTAATTAATCATTGGTTCAAAGGATCAATAGAATTCTTGCCCAACTTTATTATAAATTTTTCTAATTAATTTTTTCATTTTATACATTTTTAACTAATTTTTCGTTACAATCCTTTACTTAATTGCTATGCTGATGTTTGTACAAAGCTTTTTGGTCTATTAGCTAAGATAATAAAAGCTTCAGGAAATTGCGTTTTGATCGCTATCTTTTCATTCTATCAATTCTCTAAGCATATACTCTTTCGGCCTTTTTTTCTCCAAAACTGTCAAACACTTAAACCAGCAAATCATTAAGCCAGACACACATAGGACGATGAACTGGACCTTTTTATTTCATTTTTTTCTAGTATGCCCGTAAGTTTTATTTAATCAATGTAATTTAAATACTTTCCTCTTAAATAAACTTGACTCGAAACATCATTGCAATTATTTATGTTAGTCATCTATTAGATTTGTTTATAGGTCAAGTAGTTCATTTAATCCAATTATATTGGCTTGAGTTTAGTAAGAATTTTATAATTCAAACCAACTTATGTTAAATTATTATTTAAATAATAAATTTTTATTATTATTTAAATTTGATTATAAATAGTAATATAAAAATAATTTTAAATATTATTTTAATTAATAAAATAAGCTTTTGGGTCAACTTGATTTAAACATGAGAAAAAGAAAAAGAAATTTTCCAGACCACGATAGACGAGAAAGTTTATGGAAGTTAAACTTGAGGTCTTGACTCTATTAAACGAGGGATAATAATCTATAGGATGATCCAACACTGCCCTTTGCCTCCTTTTTCCATCCACTTGCCTCCCACTAAAAGAAGAAAAAAATTGTTCAAAATGGCAAGCTTGTTAAGGAGTGATAAAAGTCGTATGATTTATCGATACAATATTTGAATTTGAATTTAATTTATGATATCCTTAATTACCAAAAAAAAAAATGTCACGAAGAAGATCAAAACCGAATCAATTTTAAAAGGTTAGGAACCCAAATGGAATAATTGAAATATTAGAGATTAAAGTGGAAACCAAAATAAAATATTAAAAATCATGATGTAATTTACTCTTATTTTTTTAGGCAAACACACGTAAATGACTAAAAGGTAAAAGAAGTTTCAAAGCACTTCTTTTCTCCCAAACTTTAAACTTTGCTAATCCATTATTTTTAACAAATTGAGCATCAAAGAAAATTTGTTAATAAAGTGAAGAAAAAGTGCAAAAGACTGTAAATTGAAAGTGGTCTCAAATTTGCAACAACAAAGGATTTGATTCCCTGTAAATTTTGTACTCTCTAATTATTTTTTTTCTTCTAAGGTGAACTTGGGTTGGCTTCAATGGAGCTTGTGTGAAGAATTATTAGGTCATAATTAGAGGTCATGAAGAAATTTAAGAGAGGAAACAAAAACTATGAACAAAGGATTTTGACATTTACGATGGTCAAAGAAGCCCTAACGAAGTTTGAAAAAAAAAAAAAGTTAAAGAGATAAAGAAAGCTAAAACTATCGTGGGTAATGAAGAAATTTGAGACAGCAAATAAAAGCTAAAGAGGCCAGGAAAAATTAAAAGTGGGGTGGGTCAAGTCAGAGAACGTCACCATAAAAGTTATATTAAAGATTAGATGGAAGAAGGACAATGAAAATATTAAATGAATTTTTTAAACAATTTATTATTACTTTATTTGAATGTGTGATGAAAAAAATTCTCATTACATAAAGATATAAAATTCTATAAATTCAGTAACAAAACAACACTTCGGCATCGTAAAAGGTTTTTTTAACAGCACATCTAAACATTACATAATAGTGTGCAATAATTGATATACAAGAGGTTTATTTATTTTACCGTTAATTTTGGTCCTCTTCACCCACTTGAATAATATTTACCCTCTGCAAATCGTGTAATATGATTAAAGTTTGGAAGTCTTTTTTTCTTACAATTCTAAAAGGCCTGAAACCTCAACTCCTCAAACATCCAACATAAATTCTAGACTTAATTCAAGCATCGATCACAAGTTGTATTCATTTTTTGAACCATAAAATTAAACTATTAAAAGCAACTCGTCCATATATATAGACTGATAATTCTAATTAAACTATAAACTCATAATGCTTTGTTACTAATACATGTAACCCATAATGTTCTATCTTTTCCTCATTGTCTGTTCCCATTTTAAATCTTCTAATAAAAATAATTACCTCAACCAACCTAACTTAATTATAATCTAATCAAAACAATTTAAGGCGCTACCTATATATTATATATATTTCCATTTTGACCACTAACTACTGTATTTAATAACAAAACCATGTTTGAAATCCTCCTTATCTAAACCATTTCATGTCTAATAATAGTTTATCAAGTTTTCCTACCATAGAACAATATTCTAATGGGTTAATGCATTTATTGAACTAACTAAAAATGAAAAATAAAATATGAATTTTCTAGCTTAATTTTCATTCCAACTCTAGTACGAAAAAACCAACTTCCTAAACTACATCTCGATGTCTTTCTAAACAATTTACGTTTTATTTAGATGATCGATGAGAATCTTTTCATCACATCATCCATCTAAATGAAATCATAATCATACAATTCAATTATGTTTTCCTTCAATAAATTACCTATCTATCATTCAAATAAACTCGTCAACCCAAATTGATTGCAATTTTCTCGATTTAGTAACTCATAAATCATAACCAATCCAACACTATCCCATTTCTACAAGCACCAATCTTTTACTACTAAAAATATAGCGTTATTTTTATAATTTAATAATCATTCCCAAATCCCAATTTGTTTCGGCGGCAACTTCTAGATTTGATGCGCACAAAAACGATGCTTTCCAATGTCTAAGCAGCTGTAAACAAAATAAAACGAGGTAAACTATCTTTCATAACAAATTTAAGGGATCCATCATCACGCATCACAATATTCAAGGTGTTGCCACGGTAAGAGCCGCCGCAGTCACCACCTTTGCTGCTAGCTATCACTTGGCATCACCGTTCGTTCCTTCGGTAGTCGCCATCACGGCTGCCTCATCCTGGTTCTGACTGTTTTCGAGGTAGTTAATATTCCCTCCTGCACCAATAACATTAATAAAATCATTACCCAATTTGAATGGGGTTTTTTGCAATTTATTATTATTATTATTTTAAATCAGAACCGGTTTAATGATATTTTCTGGATCAAGCAAGTAATATGTTCTCGATCCAATCAATTAAATAGGTCTGGTTTTGAAAACATTTATTTTTTTTTTCGGGTTTTTCTCTTTTGCATTTTACCATAAACACTGCCAGATCTCCCAGCGATGCTGCCATCGCCACCGTCACGGCTCATCAAAGCTACAATCTCGTCCATCATAGCGTTCTGACCATCAAAATCCCTCTTATCATCTGCCTCAAGGAACTCTGCAACCAATTTGTCCACGTCTTCTTTCTCCACAAGCGCTCGATCCCTCTCTCTCATGAGCATCGAATGTTCTTTTTCCTTCGCTTCCATTGCAGCTCGATCAGCCTCTAGCCACTCTTCCATGATCCTCGTTTTCTCTCTCTCATTTCCCAATATGACTTCCAAAAGGCTTAGGATGACCTCAATGACATAGTGTCCCTGTGGATCCTATTTGAACGAGTTTATATTCAAAAAATGAAAATAAAAGCTACTGAATTAGAATCCAACAAAGCAGCCGCAATAATTAATCACTAGTACCAGTTTAAAATACCTGAAGCCACCACATTAAAACAGAATTTAAGGCCTCATTAACATTTGATGTGAATTTAAATGTGATACAGAATAAATGAAAAAAAAAAAAGAAGAAGAAATATATAGTAAAATATAGAAAGAGAAATCTGACCATTTTCAGAAAGAGATTGCGAGCAACCGATTCCGTAATCGGAGAATGTTGCAATCGTACAGAAAAAGGGGAAGATGCACAGCTCTAATTAAAAGAAACCCCAGCAAAGCTAAAGGGCCAAAAGGGGACTTGGATTTTTTGTGGCTGGGAATATCAGAGGTGGGGCCCATCTTTTCAGACAATTTTGCATTCCGACAAGTTTTTGACGAAGGCAGGGTAGGGAGTCTCATCCCACGTGGAGTTAAAGACAAACGATCAGAATCTGATCGTTTAATCGTTAAACACCCAAAGCCAAGGAATAATTGAAACGCAAACACCCAGAATGATTCTACTGCTGACATAACTAACTGACTTGGATCCAGTATTCTTGAGTTTCACTTTACTACTTTTCTTTTTCATTATTTTTTTACCACTAAAAATAATCAAAATTCTAAGATATATTTTTTATTCGATAAATAATTTGAAATTGAACAAAAAAATTCCTAAAATTTAAAAAGGGTAATTAATAATGTTTTGCATTTATATTTATAATTTTTCATAAATCATAAATATGGGTTTAGCTCACTTTCACTACTTTTTTTTTTATTTTTACAACGAGATTTCAGCTAAAATACTATAAGAGGAAAAGTTATAGATACTGATATTTAAATTTTAAATTATTGAATATATCTTATATGATGGTTGCTTGAACTAATTGAATTAAGTTCTAGTTCACTCTCATTACTTTTCAGTTACATTTTTAATCACTATTTAATAAATATAATTTTCATAATATTTATTTGATCTTTCTCATGTGAAACCATAATGAAAAGCAGATAAGAGAAAAAAGCAATTGACTAGATCTTCACCCCATAAATATAGGCACTGAAGCAAAGAAAGATGTTTAAATCACAAAAACCCTACATTAGAATTTATATAATTTTACATGAATTAATAGATTCTCTAATAATTAATGAGGGCTATAAGTAGAATAGATTCAAAAGGATCTCTATCACTCTAAAATAATTGATTAGTTGAGTAACAAGGTTTACTTTTAATTAGACCGAGTATCTTTGCTCAGTATTATTCTAAATATAGCCGTTGTTGTTGTTGTTGTTGTTGTTGTTGTTTTTCTTTTTAGGTTTCAATGTACATTACATTCCAAATTCATTGTTAAAAAGGAATACATGACATTAAAATTATTACAATTCTCAAAAAAAGTTGTAAAAAAATGTTACGGACAAGAGCAACTCTAAAATTTTAAATTAACTGGCATATAATAGCTTAATCTTTTAGTAATAAACTAGAAACTCATTGGTGTATTCACAACCAATGATTTAAGGTTGAATTTATTGTTATATTATTGTTAATTTCTTTTTCTAAAGTTATGATAAAGGGCCTTGTTGGGTTCTAGCATATAAAAAAAAAAAAAAACATTCTCATGTTGTCATCCTTGGATTCTAGTGTTTGGAGTTACTGACCAATTAATCATGTAGGGTAGAATCCAAATTGACAAAAATGATAATTAATTTAAGCTAAACAAGAACAAAGCAAAGCAAAGCAAAACAAGAACAAAGCAATGCAAACATTTGTTGGCTAATGCTTTATTAGGGGGAGGCATAGTGGCAAAACTATCATAAATGTCAAGAAGTAATTTCCAAAAATCACTTAGTAGTGAACGAATTTTAGGACAATCCAAGGCCCTCATTTTCTTTTACAATGATAAAAGCGTTAAGATTCCAACCTACAAATACTAAATTAAATTCATTATTATTACTTGAATAATTATATCAATAGTTAATATTTCATCAAATTCAATTTCTAAGTACGTATGACGTGCTAACAAAAATTAACTTTGGCCTTATTATAGATGTCGATAGGGAAGTACCCTAAATAATGATGCATTCATCATCATTGAAGCTGTAAAAATTCTTTATCTTATATAGGCTAAACAAGATGCGCGATTTTCTTTTGTTTTTTTCTCTAGTGAGCTAAAAGATCCAAAGAGGGGTGCTATACTTGTCTAACTATTCACAAGACTTGATGGATTTGATTCCAGATCAATCATGCTTGAAATAAGATATTTTAAATTTAAATTGGATCTTAAATACAATACTTTCAATAAATAAAATTTTATTTTTATTTAATTCAATTATAAAAATATAAAAATATTAATATGAAATAAGCTTTTTATATTTAATATATTTTAAATAACAACAAACTTTTCGGATTAAACAGGCTGAAATAGACCTCGTCTTGGACAGATAATATCTTTTATCATGCTTGACCCAACTCTACTCATGAACTATTACTTGGTTTCAATATATTCTTGTTTAATTAGGGGCTGATTTTTATTTTTCCAACTTTACATTGGATATATATATATATATATATATATATTTTTTTTCTTTGTTCGACACTTTATTACTTTCAGAAAGAAATCTTCCTTCTGATCTTCATCCGTTTAAATTTTCATAATTGACTTAAAATGACCAATTAAGGAAAAAAGAACTTTAATTTTAAAAAATATTATATATCAAATACTTAATTGTTTAATTAAGAGTCATTGATGTCGAAAGATAAAAATTAATATGAAATATATAAAATATATATTAAAAGCATGAATGTGAAAAAACTTTTGAACGAACGAAAATAGTTATTATTATTTATTATATTTCTAAATTGCTATTATAAATATTTTTTATTGTTAATAATATTTTTTTAATTTATAAATAAGAAGTTAATTTCATTAAAATACTTTTCTTAAATGAATTAATTTGATAATAAATAAAAAAGAATTCAAAGTTTATATGAAATTATTTTATTTAAAAGTTCTAAATTTTCAATAATCTTAAAAAGTAAATCAATTTGTTTGATGTAAATAAATAGAAGCAAAATGTACAATGAAATATTTTACCTTCAAAAATAGTTTTAAATTAATATTAAAAATAATAAACTTTATAATAATTTCATTTACACATAATCAGACTTTACATACTAATGAAAATTTTAAATAATATACCTTTTTATTAGTTTTATTGATTTTAAAATATACAATTATATGTTTAAAATTAAATAAATCAAAGAATATTCAAATGAAAATGCATGTGATAACAAAAACTAGTTGTTTATAAAAAATGAAAGAGAAGACCTAATTTTAGAATAATTAATATCCATTAAATAAGATAAACAAAAGAAATGGGAAAGAGAGAAAACAACTTAAAAAAAAAAATTAAACATTAAAATAAAAATTACAAACCCTTCTACACTAAAACCAAAGCTACCAAAAAAATTAATTAATTATATAAAAAAAAAACTAGAACATATTAAATATCTAATAAAAAAACAATTAATAATAAGTGAAAACCCGTCTGAAATATACAAAATTACGAGAAATTCAAGATTTAACAAAGTCCCATCACTTGTAATAAGTGAAAACCTGACAAACTCAATTAGTATAAGAAAAAGATAACAAAACATAACTAGAGCTTTGATAAAATGTTTTAAGTATTTAACCTCATATCAACCGATAATAATTTAGTATCTCAACTTAAAAATAAAATCACAAAATTCAAATTTTAATTAAAATATTGGAGCCGGCTTATTCTCTACCACCAGAGAAGACTGAATAAAGATATTATTTAGTCAAATAGGTCATATTTCAGAAAGAATTTTGTTCTTGGTTCAAATTTTTGGTCCAAGCCCTACTTTCAAATCTTGTGGGCTCAGAGGACAGGTCAAGTTTCCAAAAGAGATAGGCCCTGCACTGAATCACATGCATCGATTTTTAGCCATGTATCCTTTAAATTGTAACAACTGCAACTAGTAACAATCTAGAATATTAATGGTAACAGAAAAGGTCAAATGGCTTCGCCTTATAACCTGCAATGAATCTATGAAATCTTAACTTTTTTTTCTATGCTTTGATGAACCATTCGTGTCAAAATGATTGCTTCAGGTTGATGATAAAGGAAACAAAATAAAAAGGAAAAACACAAAATTCATAATTAAAGAAATGTCCCCAATCTTTTTTTCATATATTTAAAGAAAATTGTAGTCGGCAGATAAGAAAAGATGAATTTAAATTTTAAACTTGTTAGATGCTATCTTTTAAGAATAGTTGTATAAACCAAATTTTGAATTTTTATTCTCTTTTCTTGAATTGATACTTAACTCTTTCAAGTTCTTTCTCACTTATTCCTAAGTGTGAAGGAAATTGAAAGAATTGAGAGTAAAAAATATTGGAGAGCCTAATATAAAGAAAAAAGGAAGAAAAATTAGAGATTTATTAAGAGTAGGGAAGAGTTAGGAAATTAAAGAGAAGTGAAGGGAATAGAAATACGAATGTTGAGATTGAACTTATATATAGAGGCTAGACGGTAGGAGTAGTTGTTTGGGCAACTCTTTTGGATAATTCAATAGGGGCAGCAGCCCTCCTGTCATTTTCCTCTAGTAGGGGAGGGGGGCGCAAAGACAGAACCTCATCAGTTTTTAATAGATATTGATGTAAAATTTGAGATATTAATAATTTTTATTTTATAGATATTAATAAATTTATATATTTTTATTATATTTTTATTATTTTTATAAATTATATTTATATTATATAATTATATCATATTTAATATTATCTGATTTAATTTTTTTTTTTACCACGCAAAAGTCTTAAATTATCAAGTTGCGTATTGACTTTGGGCTCTTTCACCAGCCTGGCCTCATCTTTTTCTCTTTGTTTTTCTTTCTGGATTGTCGGGGCTGAACAAATCCAAAAGAAAAACGATGGTTTTTTTGCAAATTGAAAAAGAGCGGCAGGCTGGTTGATGCTCCTGCTATAATCGGCGAGAACTAACCAATACAAAT